>JXCR01040457.1:478048-493188 GCA_002079205.1 Phalaenopsis hybrid cultivar
CTTGACCCAAAAATTTGCTTAGCCCAGTTGGCCAGCACATTCTTGGATGAAGTTTGCCAGTTGAAAAAACAGTATGGGGTAACCTTTACAGATGAAGATTTGCTGCTCAGTACCGCCGACCATAATCTTCCACTCTATATCTCTGTTAACATCAGTAGATTTGTGTTATCCAGAGTTTTAGTAGATCCTGGAGCATCACTCAACTTGATGAGCCTACGGACAATGGCCTATTTGGACATTGAAGCTCATGAGCTTACAACCGATAAAATGATGCTAAGAAGAATCAACAAAAAGGGAGAAAGAGCCCTCAGATCAATTACAATACTTATGAAAATCGAAGAACTAGTAATAACTGCTAAATTCCATATCATCGACGTCGATGCCTCTTTCAATGCTCTACAGGGTCGACCATGGATTCATGAACACAACATGGTTCCATTGTCTCTACACTAATGCATTAAGTACTACAAGGAAGGAAAAGAACATTGCATCAAGAGAGATCTACAACCATTTTCAGTCCATTAGGTTGGAATTCAAGAAGATGTCGCCTACTACTCGCCTCCAAAGAAAACTATCTTCTCTCATGAAATTTTGACAAGTAAAAGTGAAGATTCAGAAGAATTACAATGGTGGGGCAATTCAACTCCGCTTCAGCGATCTTCCACCAACCTTTTACAGCGAGTTGGTGGGGGTTCTTTTAGTTTGCACACTTGAGGTCAAGACCAGGGACGTGGACGAGCAAGAACCAATTTAGTTGTTGAACGACCTAGGCCTCAATACGAGATATACTTAGAAGATACAGAGCAACGCAAATATCAGACAATGTATGATCTAATAAACCACTATGTGAACACCATGACCCTTACTCCAATTCTCCCTCAAAAGGTCGAGAGTTTAGAGGTCAAGGAATTCCGTAGCGCTGGGAAGCCAATCAAGTTTTATCGTGCTTCTACTTCTACTAGTTTTCAAAATCATGTAAATTTTGATGAGGATCATAATGAATTAATAAAATTATCTTTTGGTTAACTTTTTTCCTTGTATACAAAAGTTAATTCAACAAGAAAAATTCCCAAAACAAATACCAAAAGATATACTACAACTTTTTAAAAAATTATGGGATGTCAAAAATCAAACTCTCAACTCAAAAAAGGGTCTCAAATTTTGTACAATTGGACCAGTCGATGTTTTAGAATTTTGTATGGTTGTTACTAGAAAATTGGAAGAGACTACCTTGATTTAGAGGATGACTCTACTGATCAACTAATGGAAGATGTTCCACCAAAATGTGAGGAGGCAATCAAATCACCTATTGATGAACTGAAGAAAATTAACCTCAGGACTGAAGAGCAACCCCAACATACATTTATAAGTTCTCTACTCAACGATGAAGAATCTTGAGAATTGATCAAACTGTTAACAAAATTGAAAGATTGCTTCGTATGGAGTTATGATGAAATGTTAGGACTATTAGCAGAGGTTGCAGTTTATGAGCTCGGGTTGGACAAAGATACGAACGCAATAAAACAAGCTCTCAGGAGAATGCGCCTTGAAATAGAACAAGTCAGAGCCAAGGTGAAGAAATTAATAGACACAAACTTTATAAAAGAAGAACAATAACCTGCATGGTTAGCTCACATTGTACCTGTTAAGAAGAAAAATGGACAATTACATGTTTGTGTCAACTTCAGGGATTTGAATAAAGCATGTCCAAAAGATGAGTTCCCATTACCGATTCCAGAAATGATGGTGGATATTGCTTCAACACATAAAAATTTCTCCTTCATGGATGGGTCGTTGGGGTACAATCAAATCAAGATGGCTCCAAAAGATGCAACACTTACAGCCTTCAGGACATCTATCGGTATTTTTTTGCTACGCATTGATGTTGTTTGGATTGAAGAATGTTGGAGCAACATATCAACGAGCTATGACAAATATTTTTGATGATCTCATTTACAACCAAGTGTAATGATACGTGGATGATTTGGTCATCAAGAGTAAACAAAAAATAGACCATTTGTACAATTTGAGGATCGTGCTCAAAAGGTTACGACAATATGACCTTAAAATAAATCCCTTAAAGTGCGCCTTTAGCGTTACCTTTAGGAAATTTCTAGGATTCATTGTCTGTCATTGGGGAATTGAGATCAACCCGGATAAGATTAAAGCTATCTTGGAAATGCCTCCACCCAAAACTTTGAAACAACTATGTTCTTTCTAAGGGAAGTTGCATATCTGAGATGCTTTATTTCTAATCTCTCAGGTAGGTGTCAGCCCTTCTCGACATTAATTAAAAAGGACGCCAAATTTGTTTGGGAAGAGAAATGTTAGCGGTTCTTTAAGTATGTTAATCAATTTTAAATGAAACCTCTTATTTTGGTAGACCCTATCACAGGGAAACCGTTGATACTTTATACCATGACCTTAAATGACTCTCATGGAGCCCTATTAGCCCAAGTCAATGATGAGGGTAAGGAAAACACACTATACTACTTGAGTCGTCGTTTAATACCAATAGAGATAAGGTATCCACTTATTGAGAAGCATTGTCTATCTTTGATTTTCACCGCCCAAAAGCTTAGACACTACATGCTTTCTCATAAGATNGAGGTTGGAATTCAAGAAGATGCCGCCTACTACTCGCCTCCAAAGAAAACTATCTTCTCTCATGAAATTGTGACAAGTAAAAGTGAAGATTCAGAAGAATTACAATGGTGGGGCAATTCAAATCCGCTTCAGCGATCTTCCACCAAACTTTTACAGTGAGTTGGTGGGGGTTCTTTTAGTTTGCACACTTGAGGTCAAGACCGGGGACGTGGACGGGCAAGAACCAATTTAGTTGTTGAACGACCTAGGCCTCAATACGAGATATACTTAGAAGATACAGAGCAACACAAATATCAGACAATGTATGATCTAATAAACCACTATGTGAACACCACGACCCTTACTCCAATTCTCCCTTAAAAGGTCGAGAGTTTAGAGGTCAAGGAAGTCCGTAGCGCTGGTAAGCCAATCAAGTTTTATCGTGCTTCTACTTCTACTAGTTTTCAAAATCATGTAAATTTTGATGAGGATCATAATGAATTAATAAAATTATCTTTTGGTTAACTTTTTTCCTTGTATACAAAAGTTAATTCAACAAGAAAAATTCCCAAAACAAATACCAAAAGATATACTACAACTTTTTAAGAAATTATGGGATGTCAAAAATCAAACTCTCAACTCAAAAAAGGGTCTCAAATTTGGTACAATTGGACCAGTCGATGTTTTAGAATTTTGTATGGTTGTTACTAGAAAATTGGAAGAGACTACCTTGATTTAGAGGATGACTCTACTGATCAACTAATAGAAGATGTTCCGCCAGAATGTGAGGAGGCAATCAAATCAACTATTGATGAACTGAAGAATATTAACCTCAGGACTGAAGAGCAACCCCAACATACATTTATAAGTACTCTACTCAACGATGAAGAATCTTGAGAATTGATCAAACTATTAACAAAACTGAAAGATTGCTTTGCATGGAGTTATGATGAAATGTTAGGACTATTAGCAGAGGTTGCAGTTTATGAGCTCGGGTTGGACAAAGATACGAACCCAATAAAACAAGCTCTCAGGAGAATGCGCCTTGAAATAGAACAACAAGTCAGAGCCGAGGTGAAGAAATTAATAGACACAAACTTTATAAAAGAAGAACAATAACCTGCATGGTTAGCTCACATTGTACNTGATCTCAATTACCAAAACAATCCTCAAATTGTACTTGAGTCTGATGAAATCTCTAACAAGACGGAAGAAGACATTGACAATACCACCTACGATAGCGTCGGGAGTGAAGAACTAATCCTCTAACGCCACAGTGTATCACTAGCCATTAACTTAGATCTTTTCGACAAAGAAGAAACACCAAAAGATTCAATAATGGTGCCTCAAGAAGAAGAAATTACATAAGTGAACTTAAGGAGCGACAGAGTGTTGCTCCTGAGAACAGCTCCATTGGATAAAGGAAAGTAAATAGTAACTCGAGAAGAGCTACCTTCACCTCTACTAGTTGAAGAACAACCTAAGCAAGAGAAAATTGGAGGATCATACAAAGTGGATTACAATGTGCTAGCTCATCTTTTGAAGTTGTCAACCAAACTAAGCATCTAAGACGCTTTAATCCTATCAATGGAGATGAGAGAGTCTCTGGTTATAGCTTTGCTTGACCCAAAAATTTGCTTAGCCCAGTTGGCCAGCACATTCTTGGATGAAGTTTGCCAGTTGAAAAAACAGTATGGGGTAACCTTTACAGATGAAGATTTGCTGCTCAGTACCGCCAACCATAATCTTCCACTCTATATCTCTGTTAACATCAGTAGATTTGTGTTATCCAGGGTTTTAGTAGATCCTGGAGCATCACTCAACTTGATGAGCCTACAGACATTGGCCTATTTGGACATTGAAGCTCATGAGCTTACAACCGATAAAATGATGCTAAGAAGAATCAACAAAAAGGGAGAAAGAGCCCTCAGATCAATTACAATACTTATGAAAATCGGAGAACTATTAATAACTGCTAAATTCCATATCATCGACGTCGATGCCTCTTTCAATGCTCTACAGGGTCGACCATGGATTCATGAACACAACATGGTTCCATTGTCTCTACACTAATGCATTAAGTACTAAAAGGAAGGAAAAGAACATTGCATCAAGAGAGATCTACAACCATTTTCAGTCCATTAGGTTGGAATTCAAGAAGATGCCGCCTACTACTCGCCTCCAAAGAAAACTATCTTCTCTCATGAAATTTTGACAAGTAAAAGTGAAGATTCAGAAGAATTACAATGGTGGGGCAATTCAACTCCGCTTCAGCGATCTTCCACCAACCTTTTACAGCGAGTTGGTGGGGGTTCTTTTAGTTTGCACACTTGAGGTCAAGACCAGGGACGTGGACGAGCAAGAACCAATTTAGTTGTTGAACGACCTAGGCCTCAATACGAGATATACTTAGAAGATACAGAGCAACGCAAATATCAGACAATGTATGATCTAATAAACCACTATGTGAACACCATGACCCTTACTCCAATTCTCCCTCAAAAGGTCGAGAGTTTAGAGGTCAAGGAATTCCGTAGCGCTGGGAAGCCAATCAAGTTTTATCGTGCTTCTACTTCTACTAGTTTTCAAAATCATGTAAATTTTGATGAGGATCATAATGAATTAATAAAATTATCTTTTGGTTAACTTTTTGCCTTGTATACAAAAGTTAATTCAACAAGAAAAATTCCCAAAACAAATACCAAAAGATATACTACAACTTTTTAAAAAATTATGGGATGTCAAAAATCAAACTCTCAACTCAAAAAAGGGTCTCAAATTTTGTACAATTGGACCAGTCGATGTTTTAGAATTTTGTATGGTTGTTACTAGAAAATTGGAAGAGACTACCTTGATTTAGAGGATGACTCTACTGATCAACTAATAGAAGATGTTCCGCCAGAATGTGAGGAGGCAATCAAATCAACTATTGATGAACTGAAGAATATTAACCTCAGGACTGAAGAGCAACCCCAACATACATTTATAAGTACTCTACTCAACGATGAAGAATCTTGAGAATTGATCAAACTATTAACAAAACTGAAAGATTGCTTTGCATGGAGTTATGATGAAATGTTAGGACTATTAGCAGAGGTTGCAGTTTATGAGCTCGGGTTGGACAAAGATACGAACCCAATAAAACAAGCTCTCAGGAGAATGCGCCTTGAAATAGAACAACAAGTCAGAGCCGAGGTGAAGAAATTAATAGACACAAACTTTATAAAAGAAGAACAATAACCTGCATGGTTAGCTCACATTGTACCTGTTAAGAAGAAAAATGGACAATTACATGTTTGTGTCAACTTCAGGGATTTGAATAAAGCATGTCCAAAAGATGAGTTCCCATTACCGATTCCAGAAATGATGGTGGATATTGCTTCAACACATAAAAATTTCTCCTTCATGGATGGGTCGTTGGGGTACAATCAAATCAAGATGGCTCCAAAAGATGCAACACTTACAGCCTTCAGGACATCTATCGGTATTTTTTTGCTACGCATTGATGTTGTTTGGATTGAAGAATGTTGGAGCAACATATCAACGAGCTATGACAAATATTTTTGATGATCTCATTTACAACCAAGTGTAATGATACGTGGATGATTTGGTCATCAAGAGTAAACAAAAAATAGACCATTTGTACAATTTGAGGATCGTGCTCAAAAGGTTACGACAATATGACCTTAAAATAAATCCCTTAAAGTGCGCCTTTAGCGTTACCTTTAGGAAATTTCTAGGATTCATTGTCTGTCATTGGGGAATTGAGATCAACCCGGATAAGATTAAAGCTATCTTGGAAATGCCTCCACCCAAAACTTTGAAACAACTATGTTCTTTCTAAGGGAAGTTGCATATCTGAGATGCTTTATTTCTAATCTCTCAGGTAGGTGTCAGCCCTTCTCGACATTAATTAAAAAGGACGCCAAATTTGTTTGGGAAGAGAAATGTTAGCGGTTCTTTAAGTATGTTAATCAATTTTAAATGAAACCTCTTATTTTGGTAGACCCTATCACAGGGAAACCGTTGATACTTTATACCATGACCTTAAATGACTCTCATGGAGCCCTATTAGCCCAAGTCAATGATGAGGGTAAGGAAAACACACTATACTACTTGAGTCGTCGTTTAATACCAATAGAGATAAGGTATCCACTTATTGAGAAGCATTGTCTATCTTTGATTTTCACCGCCCAAAAGCTTAGACACTACATGCTTTCTCATAAGATTACCCTAATCTCAAAAGTCAATTAGTTGTTATATTTGATGACTCAACCGACACTTTTCAGACATCTAGCAAGATGGTCAATGATTTTATTGCAGTTTGATATAACTTTTGTTTCCCTCTGTGCTATCAACGGATAGATTTTAGCAGACTTTCTTGCGGCACACCCACTTTCAACTGGGTCACCTCTTAATGACGAGTTACTAGATGAACAAGTATTATAAATTAAAAACACTTAGAAGAGCAACAACATTTGGAGCTTTACCAGGCGAAGATGGCACAAGCTCATGACAAATTAGTCTACCCAAGGACATTCAACGTTGGTGATCTCATGCTCATGCTCAAAAGGCCTATTCTTGAACTTTGCAAGATAGGTAGAAAATTTGAACCAACTTGGGAGGGACCATATGTCATGGAAAAGGTCTTCATAGGAGGAGCCTATCAGCTAGTAGATTTTTGGGGTGAAAGGCCCATGCTGTTGTTGACGCTATTTTCGGTTGTAGGAGTTACCCGTAAGAAGATATCGATCACCGGAATCAAAATCCCGTCGCCCGTTTCGAAAGGACGTTTTAATTTACATATATATTTAGTTTTAAAAAAATATGAAATCAAATTGACCCCATATTTTTTCATAGTTTAAAAGAAAGAGCGTTGTACCTCAAATCCTATATCTATCCCGAAGGATAAACACAAGACTTGAGGATGAGGCTCGATCAGATAAACTAAGGAATATATGACATTCGTTTGGTCTGCAAAACCTTTGTATTTGCCGACAAGTTCCCTTATTTAATATAAAAATTTAAATAGGATTTCTATTAAACTGGGTTCAAACATGCTTCCTATAAGGGCAAGCCCTTATAGTTAAGTACATCTTAAATAACCAAAGTTATTTTAAAAAATTCTTAATAAAAATCAGAAAATATTATCTTCAATGAGTTTCAAAGGGTAGGAATTTTCAATGAGATCAGACGTAGATGTGTGAAAGGGGATTGGTTCAAAATTTGGAACATTTTGTTGTAGAGTCCAAAAAAGGAAGAACTGGGGGAGATCATGAATCCAGAGGTGATCCTCGGTGACTTCCCAAGCTGTCCTAATGTTTGGCTTCAGTTTTGAGGAGAAATATTTAGGTGTTTCATCCTGCCAATTTTATTAGTTAGGGCTTACATTCGTGTGAAACGTTCACACAAATAGCTTGAAAGATGTGAGGATTTAGGTCGTGACGAACGACGACCTTGGAACCCTCATACGAGTTAGGGCTTATATTGTACAGCAAGGCTATACAAAAGGCCTCAAGATAAGGTGAGGATTTACGTTGCATATGCAAGCAACCTCGAAGTCCTATGGCTTTATTGTTTAAGTCTAAGGAAGGAAGATTGGTTTAGCTGGGGAAGACAGATTTTGCTGTTGAAGATGGTCGTGTTGCCTACCATGCTAGCTCCAAGCTCCTTGCCACAATGAGTTTTGAGTTTTTTAGTGTGTCAAGTTATGATTTCAAATCAGGCGGCCATATGATTGTAGTTCTTTAAATTTTATGGGGGCATGTTAAAGTTCATTAGAGTGACACTAGTTAGAATCCTATGGTTCCCTCGTTTCCGCACCACTATTTTTTGGTAGATTTACTTAGTCCAAATGAATTTACTAAACTCAACTTAATGAGTTCTATAATTTCATTTAGACCGTGGGAAGCCTCGTTAGCAACCGTAGGTTACCTTCTCTGAGGGTTTCCCAATCATCCAATAAAGACATCTTAATTTAATTACAATTTGTAGTTTTGTGTGATGTTTGTGATTAAATTTTGGTTATTTTATATTTTGAATGTTGTAGCGGTGAAATATATCTTGGTTGATTTTAGTTTTGTTTTTGTGGCTATCCTAATAGTTTTAATTTTCATACAGGGTGACATCGTTGTTTAGCATGCAAGTTTGTATAAGCACAAATGTATAGCATAAAAGTACAAGAAAGACAACGCTAAAAACTTTAAAAGTGTGCCTGGCGAGTCTTCTCGTTCCACCAGCTGAAACTTAAAAGGCATGTTAAGAAAATTTTAATGAATGTGGAAGTAAAATTTTGATGACCTACCTAACCCTATGTCATATCATGGTGGGCCCTTATTAATTTAATTAAGGATTATATTTGAGAAGCAAAACATTTTAAGTTTAGTAGATCTTCGAGGTATCCAACAGATCTAAAGAAAGAAGCAAGTTCGTGCTACTCTCTTGCTGCCTGGTGGAATTTTTTGAGTTCTTTTATACTTATTATGTTGTTTAATAATTCATCCTGTACATAACCTTAGTGCTCAGTGAGCATTGTTGTCTCAATTGATTCTAAGAATAAAGTAATTATCACCCGTAATTCATGTTAAGAATTATGTGGGTGAAGACCCTTAAAGAGACAAGTTTAAGAAACTTGGCCAAATTTTGATTTGGGCTTGTAGTGTTTAGAAGATGTTTTAATATTAAATGATGTTTACTTTTCTAATCTTTATTTAAATGAAACTTGATTTAGCCAAAATCACTACTAAGCCCTTAAAACCTAGGTGAGTGTCTTGGTTAGTTTTAAAAATGTTAAGCTTTAGGTGGTCATAATTCATGATTTGAATTTTATTTAAAAATAAAAAAAGGGGTATTAAATTGATTAATTATTAACTTCAAAAGTCATACCCTTAAATCCTAGGTTCATTTAATCGGCTAGACTACCAAATTTATGTAATTTAAGGAAATTAAAAATTTATCATTTTTAATTAGGACAAGTGAAGTTGGTTTCTACCGGTTAACCCCTTATGTTTCAAACATCTAATTATGTAAATTAGAATCAATGATTTCCCAAATTAGGCCTAAATGTTAATTAAGGCTAAATTTTCAAAATTACACATTTACCCTTAAGGCTCTAACACTTCATAATTAAACAAATTTAATCCGAAAAACTTGAAATTTTTATCCTACCTCATTCTTGGGTCAATTAAGACATCAGAGGAGAAAATGTGATTTTTAAAAATTTAATTTAATTTACATAATTAGTTTCATTCAAAAATAGGATTTTTTAAAGAAAATTCATAACTTGACCAAGGTAAATCCAAATTTTTTGAAATTTTTACTAGAGGTAGACATAGACTAGAGACACCTTTGGACAAAAGTCATTATTTTTTTAATTTTATTTGAATTTTAAGAATTATTTTAAGCTCTGGGTATTTATTAAATATAAAATATTTAAAATGGTGAAAATTAAGTTTTATATTTTTGGAAAATTCCCCTAAGGTAAAAGAGCTCGGAGGAAAAATTTTATATTTTTCTAAGCTTTATTTGATTTATTGGAATTAATTTTAGTGAAAACGCATTTGAGCCTTTAAAAATTATTTTTAAGCTTTAAAATTCAGTATCTTTATTTAGAAAATTAAGAAAAATATTTTAATTATTCCTAAGTGTTTAGGAAGTAATTTAAAAAATTTCCATGAATTTTATTAATTTTGTGATTTTTTTGGATTTTTAATTATTTAAATATTTAAAATAGGCTAAAACTCAAGTTTTTATTTTAAATTCCATTTTATTTTTAGAAAATACCTCTAATCATAAAGAACTCAAAAACAATTTTTTATAAATTTTTTAGTTATATTTTGATTTTAAAAAATCAATTAAGTACCAAAAAATACATTTAACTTGAAAAATCAATTTAAGTTACCAAATGAACTCAAAATGCGTTGAAATTTTTATGGTGAGTTTTTTGGATCCTAAACAGTAGTGGATATCAAAAATAAATTCTTTTTGTTTTTTGTATTTTCAAAAATTAATTATCTTAGTGATTTAGGGTTTGTGAGGNTTTCCATTTTATTTTTAGAAAATACCTCTAATCACAAAGAACTCAAAAACAATTTTTTATAAATTTTTTAGTTATATTTTGATTTTAAAAAATCACTTTAAGTTACTAAATGAACTCAAAATGCGTTGAATTTTTTATGGTGAGTTTTTTGAATCCTAAACAGTAGTGGAGATCAAAAATAAATTCTTTTTGTTTTTTGTATTTTCAAAAATTAATTATCTTAGTGATTTAGGGTTTGTGAGGATTAGATGTATTTTAAATGACTTGAGTAATGAGAAATTTTGCTAAGGGTACTTTGGTCATAGTAAATCTTCCAAAATTTTCTTGGAACTTTCTAAGCAAAATGCTAATTATTATGATTAATTTAAGCAAATAATGTGCATAAACTTGAAAAATATGTATCNACTTGGAATTTTCTAAGCAAAATGCTAATTATTATGATTAAGTTAAGCAAATAATGTGCATAAACTTGAAAAATATGTATCTATGTGTAGGGACCTCTTGTGACTTTGGAAAAATCAGAGAATGTTCCTCTTGACAGAGGCTACAACATGCCAAAAATTTAAGCTATGGTNATGTGTAGGGACCTCCTGTGACTTTGGAAAAATCAGAGAATGTTCCTCTTGACAGAGGCTACAACATGCCAAAAATTTAAGCTATGGTGATAAAACTTCATGCATGGAGAGTTAAGAAACTCCTAACACTTATTATTTTTTAAAAATAAAATCTTCATCAAATAGACATAAATTTTAACTCACATTGTTCTCCTCTGTTTACTAAGCAAGTTGGTTATTTTATTTTATTTTTGTAATTTTTCTACACAAAGTTATGTATTTTTGAAGTTTTGGGGATTAAATAAATAAGAAAAGGCCTCTATTTTTCTACTTATCCATGCCAACCTCGTACGGGTCGAATAAGCCATGTGTCGCTGCCTGATTGGGCGCCACCAGCTAGCTCATCTCTGCCCCTCTCAGACCTTGCTCCGTCCTATGCAATCAGGGCCGCCCAATCGATACACGTTCGATCTGACGGTCACGGGTCATTGTCCCAAATGAACTGGACCCGAAAAATCATCCATTTTAANTAAGCCATGTGTCGCTGCCTGATTGGGCGCCACCAACTAGCTCATCTCTGCCCCTCTCAGACCTTGCTCCGTCCTATGCAATCAGGGCCGCCCAATTGATACACGTTCGATCTGACGGTCACGGGTCATTGTCCCAAATGAACTGGACCCGAAAAATCATCCATTTTAAAATGCTAATATCTCACTCATTTATCAATGAAATTGAGTGTTATTTTCTTTTAAATGCTCGTCTTGACTAGCCAAACACATCCATACGATTGATGAACCCTTAAATTAACTTTATATTCATGAATAATTAAAAGAAGCTCGGTTTAGGGTTAACTTTCAATACCTTGGTCCAAGAGGGGTAGCCTTGATTGGATGCTTGTAGAAGCTTTTAGTGGGTCCCAAGAACTTAGGGATGGAGCCTTTGGTCATGATGAAATGCCTAGACCCAAATTTGACCAAGGAAGATTTGGGGGTTTGCTTGAAGTCAACCTTAGGGTGGCCGGGTGATGGGGGCTTTGTGGGGGATCTTCTTCTCTTGATGTTGGGATGGTGTGGGTACAATTAATTTGGATTTGGTGGAGGTTTGGAGGATATCCTATTTCGGCCTTGAAGTTGAGCTTCAAAATTCAACTCGAGCAATGGCTTTGAGTGGCTAGGGATGGTTTTCTTAAGCTCAAGAGGTCTCCAGAAAGCTTTGGAAGAAATTTTACAGTCTCCCCAAAGAAATTGAAGCTCTTTCTTTTTAGCCATGGAGGGGTAATTTAAATAAAGTGGTCTAGGCTGGCTGCCAGGGCCAATTGAGGGGTGCATTTGGTTGCTTATGTGGAGGGCAGAGAAGCTCCAATGAGCAGTTGGGCTGATTTGGTCTTTGGGTTTGAATTGGGTAAAAATCCTTTGTCTTGGCTATGGTTTTGGCCATTTTTCAGCCACCAAGGTGGCTGGCCCACCAAGCTTTGGTCACCTCTTGGCTCAGGGAAGTCAGGAGTGGCTAATGATGATCATCTCCCAAGGGTAAGTGATGATGTTGGTGATATTTCAAGTTAGGTCCAAAAATGGGTAAAATGCCTTAATTNAAATCCTTTGTCTTGGCTATGGTTTTGGCCATTTTTCAGCCACCAAGGTGGCTGGCCCGCCAAGCGTTGGTCACCTCTTGGCTCAGGGAAGTCAGGAGTGGCTAATTATGATTATCTCCCAAGGGTAAGTGATGATGTTGGTGATATTTCAAGTTAGGTCCAAAAATGGGTAAAATGCCTTAATTTGGGGATTTATTGGTCCATAAATTGTCATGATAATTTTAGGAGGGTTTAGCCTGGTCTTTAGGAAAGTTTTTCTTGTTGTGAAATCATTACTTTGGTGGCTTAGACATGGTTAAGTCAATTTTTGGTGAAAGGGTTCAAGTGAGTGCAANCATTGGTCCATAAATTGTCATGATGATTTTAGGAGGGTTTAGCCTGTCTTTAGGAATGTTTTTCTTGTTTTGAAATCATTACTTTGGTGGCTTAGACATGGTTAAGTCAATTTTTGGTGAAAGGGTTCAAGTGAGTGCAAATNGGTCATATCATGGTGGGTCCTTATTAATTTAATTAAGGATTATATTTGAGAAGCAAAACATCTTAAGTTTAGTAGATCTTCGAGGTATCCAACAGATCTAAAGAAAGAAGCAAGTTCATGCTACTCTCTTGCTGCCTGGTGGAAATTTTTGAGTTCTTTTATACTTATTATGTTGTTTAATAATTCATCCTGTACATAACCTTAGTGCTCAGTGAGCATTTTTGTCTCAATTGACTCTGAGAATAGAGTAATTATCACCCGTAATTCATGTTAAGAATTATGTGGGTGAAGACCCTTAAAGAGACAAGTTTAAGAAACTTGGCCAAATTTTGATTTGGGTTTGTAGTGTTTGGAAGATGTTTTAATTTTAAATGATGTTTACTTTTCTAATCTTTATTTAAATGAAACTTGATTTAGCCAAAATCACTACTAAGCCCTTAAAACCTAGGTGAGTGTCTTGGTTAGTTTTGAAAATGTTAAGCTTTAGGTGGTCATAATTCATGATTTGAATTTTATTTAAAAATAAGAAAAGGGGTATTAAATTGATTAATTATTAACTTCAAAAGTCATACCCTTAAATCCTAGGTTCATTTAATCGGCTAGACTCCCAAATTTATGTAATTTAAGGAAATTAAAAATTTATCATTTTTAATTAGGACAAGTGAGGTTGGTTTCTACCGGTTAACCCCTTGTGTTTCAAACATCTAATTATGTTAATTAGAATCAATATTTCCCATTTCCCTTTCTAAAATTAGGCCTAAATGTTAATTAAGGCTAAATTTTCAAAATTACACATTTACCCTTAAGGCTCTAACACTTCATAATTAAACAAATTTAATCCGAAAAACTTTGAAATTTTTATCCTACCTCGTTCTTGGGTCAATTAAGACATCAGAGGAGAAAATGTGATTTTTAAAAGTTTAATTTAATTTATATAATTATTTTCATTCAAAAATAGGATTTTTCAAAGAAAATTCATAACTTGACCAAGGTAAATCCAAATTTTTTGAAATTTTTACTAGAGGTAGACATAGACTAGAGACACCTTTGGACAAAAGTCATTATTTTTTGAATTTTAGTTGAATTTTAAGAATTATTTTAAGCTCTGGGTATTTATTAAATATAAAATATTTAAAATGGTGAAAATTAAGTTTTATATTTTTGGAAAATTCCCCTAAGGTAAAAGAACTCGGAGGAAAAATTTTATATTTTTCTAAGCTTTATTTGATTTATTGGAATTAATTTTAGTGAAAACGCATTTGAGCCTTTAAAAATTATTTTTAAGCTTTAAAATTCAGTATCTTTATTTAGAAAATTAAGAAAAATATTTTAATTATTCCTAAGTGTTTAGGAAGTAATTTAAAAAATTTCCATGAATTTTATTAATTTTGTGATTTTTTTGGATTTTTAATTATTTAAATATTTAAAATAGGCTAAAACTCAAGTTTTTATTTTAATTTCCATTTTATTTTTAGAAAATACCTCTAATCACAAAGAACTCAAAAACAATTTTTTATAAATTTTTTAGTTATATTTTGATTTTAAAAAATCACTTTAAGTTACTAAATGAACTCAAAATGCGTTGAATTTTTTATGGTGAGTTTTTTGAATCCTAAACAGTAGTGGAGATCAAAAATAAATTCTTTTTGTTTTTTGTATTTTCAAAAATTAATTATCTTAGTGATTTAGGGTTTGTGAAGATTAGATGTATTTTAAATGACTTGAGTAATGAGAAATTTTGCTAAGGGTACTTTGGTCATAGTAAATCTTCCAAAATTTTCTTGGAACTTTCTAAGCAAAATGCTAATTATTATGATTAATTTAAGCAAATAATGTGCATAAACTTGAAAAATATGTATCTATGTGTAGGGACCTCCTGTGACTTTGGAAAAA
>JXCR01040457.1:522305-546225 GCA_002079205.1 Phalaenopsis hybrid cultivar
GTCAAGCAATCCTAAGGGTGACTCATCTTGAGTTCTCCTATAATGGCCTCACCTACTAAGTGCTAAAGGTTAGGACCAATATGTGGAACTTCATGTTGAGTAGAGAAGAGTCTGAAATTTCTAATGGTGAGGGTTCCTTCTCTAGTTTTTTAAGAATAGTCAATAGGAAAGTCTTATGGCTAGACCTTAGGTTACTAAAGAGGAAGACTAAACCTCAACTAAAAGTGAGTTCAACAACTGCCAATCAATGGATGATACTTGAAGATATACTACACAACTTAGCATTGCGTGACATGAAACTTTGAAATTTTGATCGTTTTGGGGTTATTTATTTAGCCAAATATCTGTGACTGGGTCCAAAATATTTTTGTAATAAAATTAACCTCAATAATATGAAAGCTTTCTGAAATTACATGCTTCGACTTTCTTCTTTCTACCTTTTAAATTTGATATTCTACTAAATTAAACAAAATACATACATGAATGGACAATTTTCTCACAAACATAAACTAAAATTTTCTTTAATAAACACTTTATTTTGTTCTTTTTCTTACTAAATTTCAGCTCACTGATGTTTTTTGTCACTTGTAGAGAAAAAATTTCAGGCTAGAGGCTGATCTTTGCTTTCAAAGATGGTTGGAACCTCACACTTAATGAGGAAAGGGCGGCGCAGGGTGGCATCATAGACTTCGACATGGACTTCAATCAAGTCAACATAGAATATGAGGGTCCTCTGATGGATGTGGTTAGCCATCAGGAAAAAGAAGGGCTACGATCGCTACTAAGGGTAAGCACCAGAGATAATTCCTCATTGAATGGGAAAAATGTGATAGTACAGCAAGACCCAATGGAGGGGACTAGTTGCCTGCCATCCATGATAACTATACCAACCTGGGGCCTGGTCACTCCCAATGATGAAAGACTACCAGATGCACCACTGCGGAGAACTAAGTGCAGAAACGCCAACCGCCAAAAGCATGGGGCTTTCTTATGTGAAGAAAGAAGACGCTAGAAGGAGGCAAAAACCTTGCTCGTCCTAATCCATGAAGGTAATATCTACGATGCAGGCATGAGAGAGACCTCTTCTAGCCTACCTGCTATAGACGATGAGTTCGAGTTTGCTACAGAGTCGGAGATACCACGAGTTTCAAATGTTCTTTATATGGGTTGCCAAACATGCAATGTCGAGATACCTACGCGTATACCAGCTACAGGGGCATTGGTGGAGTGTTTGGATTGCAACGTCCTCCACTTGGAGCACTACAGTACTTTGGAGGAGTACACATCCACTGACGATGGATTTTAGAACGTTGATCACCCGATGGGCGAGTCGTATATCCCATTTGATATAGAGTCGTATATCCCGTTGGACACAAAGTCATATGTTCCGCTGCAGACAGAGACAACACCAGCTTGGATTCCCACTGATACTGAAATGAGGGAGTATCCTCGATAGCTGCCGATCGTCTCCACAACAGAATACTAGAGATGAAAACTAAAGAGACACCTTTTTGTACTGTAATTTGATACAGCAGATAAAATGACATATGTACCAGATATGCTCAGCTTGTGATATGTACTCATCATGAGATGTTTTCTAGACGTACTTTGATGCATTCAACATATTGTACCTTTTGAGGCTTTGGCTTGCGCTAAATCTGTAACACCTATTGGAGCAGATTAATGAAATCCTTTCCAAAAATTTTGTCTGTTTGCTCAACTGCCCTTTTTGCGTGGATAAAAGCCACAAAACCATATGTTGGTTCTGAACTATAATGAACAAAGAACAAAAAAATAAAAACTTAATAATAAAATTCAAGTAAAACACTCTTTTGAAAATTAATAAACCAATGAAAATTAAATTTTAGAAAATAAGTCTTGAAAATTAAATGTGATAAAAATAACAAGAAAAGAAAAATAGATCTGTTGAGTTGATTCTCTCGATTTCGGGGTCTCTTACTCTTTGCTCGCGCAGCATCCTTTTCTACACTAAATCTTGCAAGATTTTGCATATCTTCCTCACCAATATTAACCTTTTCACAAGACACATGTCGATGGGTTCAACACCACAAACTCTTTGTAAACTTCAATTCTCATTTTGGGATTAGTCCCTAACTTCCGATTCCCTCCTTTCAAGGTCGGTCCCTATGAGATTGATACCTAAGTTTCAATTCTCATTTCGGGATCAGTCCCTAACTTTTGATTCCATTCATTCGACGTCGGTCCCTAAATTCCGACTTTCTTTTTTAAATTGATCCTTAAATTTCAATTCTCATTTTGGGATNTGCGCAGCATCCTTGTCTACACTAAATCTTGCAAGATTTTGCATATCTTCCTCACCAATATTAACCTTTTCACAAGACACATGTCGATGGGTTCAACACCACAAACTCTTTGTAAACTTCAATTCTCATTTTGGGATTAGTCCCTAACTTCCGATTCCCTCCTTTCAAGGTCGGTCCCTATGAGATTGATACCTAAGTTTCAATTCTCATTTCGGGATCAGTTCCATTCTTTCGACGTCGGTCCCTAAATTCCGACTTTCTTTTTTAAATTGATCCTTAAATTTCAATTCTCATTTTGGGATNATTACTACCTTAGAATTTAAAAAAAAATATTAACTAACTCAAACATCATAATAAAATAAAATAAAAAATCCAAAACACAACACATAATCTAAATCAACACACAGATGCAAATGTAGCAGTACCAAGACCANTTATCTTTCGAGGTCGGAACTTAAATTCCAACTCTTCTTTTAGATATTGATACCTAAATTTCAATTCCCATCTTGGGGTCAACACCTACATAACGATTCCCATCCCCCATAAACACCTGAAACTTGATAATTTGAAACCCACTCTCCAGTCTCCAGCGAGAGTTTCTACTTCCTGATTNCTATCTTTCGAGGTCGGAACTTAAATTCCAACTCTTCTTTTAGGTATTGATACCTAAATTTCAATTCCCATCTTGGGGTCAACACCTACATAATGATTCCCATCCTCCATAAACACCTGAAACTTGATAATTTGAAACCCACTCTCCAGTCTCCAGCGAGAGTTTCTACTTCCTGATTTTGATCAAATACTCACCTGCCATATTCCCCAGCCGAAATAATTAGCTCACAAATCCTAAAAACCTTCTATGTCTGTCTATTTAGGAGTTTGTATTGGTTTTTGTTGATCTCGTCGGTCTAGATAGCACACCACACCTATTGGGGGTCCGTTTGTTGACCTCACTTTTGGTTGAGGTTTAGTTTTCCCTCTTTAGTTGCATAAGGTCTAGCCATAGGATTTCATGTTTACTTTTCCTAAAAAACTAGAAAAGGAACCCTCGGCATTAGAAACTCTAAACTCCTCTTTGCTCAACTTGAAGTTTCATATATTGGTCCTAACTTCTAGCACTTAGTANTTCTTTAGTTGCCTAAGGTCTAGCCATAGGATTTCATGTTTACTTTTCCTAAAAAACTAGAAAAGGAACCCTCAGCATTGGAAACTCTAAACTCCTCTTTGCTCAACTTGAAGTTTCATATATTGGTCCTAACTTCTAGCACTTAATAGGGGGGTCAGTATAAGGGAGCTCAAGATGAGTCCTCATAGGACTGATTGACCTTAAGGTTGACTTTGGGTGTTGTTCTGGAGCTTGTTCACTCACTTTCACTCACTGTAACTCACTATCACCTATATTCACTCACAATCCTAAAATTCAAAATTGTTGACTTTGACCCTTTGATCATTTGGGAGAATCATGTAGATGGTCCCCTAAACCTAGTAGCCCTAGGTCAGGGTTTAGCTAAGACCACTACATGGAGGATCCAAATGGGGATTTCATTGGTCCAAAGCTCATACATGGTGGTTGATGATCCTGACTTATTGCTTATATGCAACAGTATAACAATAATTTTGTTTATATTNCCAGGGTTTAGCTAAGACCAGTACATGGAGGATCCAAATGGGGATCTCATTGGTCCAAACCTCATACATGGTGGTTGATGATCCTGACTTATTGCTTATATGCAACAGTATAACAATAATTTTGTTTATATTTTTCACTTATATTTTCTTATTTTGCAACAAAACCAAAAACTTGATCCTGAAGAAAAATAAGAATTTAACTTTTAATTTATATATAGTGGTATACTTTACAAGTATATGTATCGTTATCAAGTAATATATGAATTTTTTATTAAGACCTGAATATCGAACCCACGGGGAGATTATGCAATATGCACTTTTAGAAACATTCAATTTTTTAAAAGACAATTATTTAAACTAAAGATGATTCTTGCAGTAATGAAAATTTAAGTACTTTTTGTATTTTCAATATTTTGATAGAACAATAACAATTTAAAAAGATAAGTAGAGTATTTGCACAAGAAAANTCATCCATGGTGGTTGTAACCACCTATTAAGCCAATGAGTGCCTCAAAAACCTNGGAATAATTTGCATCCATGGTGGTTGTAACCACCTATTAAGCCAATGAGTGCCTCAAAAACCTCATCAAAGTTTGCAAAAACCGAATTTACTCATCCAATAACTGCTACTGGTGCTTAAGTGCGAGGCCTCTGGTGCTTCCTTNTTTTGCAAAAACCGAATTTACTCATCCAATAACTGCTACTGGTGCTTAAGTGCGAGGCCTCTGGTGCTTCCTTTTCTGTTTAACCGGCGCTTAAGCGCCGGATCTGTCACTTAGGCGCCAAAAAACTCTTACCCAATTTTCTCCTATTTGCTCAAAATTTGATCCTTTTTCACTCCTTTAAGCATTTTTCACCTTTTTACCTATACCTGAAACAAAAACACACAAATACCTTCCATTAAAGTGCAATATCTTAAAAAAAGGTATAAAAATGAGTCTAAAAACACTATATATTTTAGGTGTATCAAAATCCCCCAAACTTAAAATGTTACTTGTCNTCTGAAACAAAAATACACAAATACCTTCCATTAAAGTGCAATATCTTAAGAGAAGGTATAAAAATGAGTCTAAAAACACTATATATTATAGGTGTATCAAAATCCCCCAAACTTAAAATGTTACTTGTCTTCAAGTGACACTTCAATCCTTAAAAATTAAATAAGTATGATATGTATATGAGTTTCTTTAGGATTTACTGAAATTTAGATTTAGAAATATAGTAGTCTAATTTAGAAAAAATATTCAGTAAATGTGACCAACTAAAGTTTAGAAATTCTTAATGTTAAGAAAGATGAAAAATTTGAGTTCCTATCTAATTCAGAAATATTGTAGATTTTCCAAATTTAGAATTTAGTTCATTTATTTTCTTAACTTAAAAATTTTTATTTTAAATAATTTTACTTACTATATTATATCCCTAAGCTTAAGAGTTTCTCAAGTCTTATACTTTAAAAAGATCAAATGCGGAATCAATTTTTTATTAGGCACTAATCCTCAAGCTTCTCCTCCCTAACTTTTTTTATTTTTCTTTTTTCTTTTTATTTTTCTTCTCTTCTCTTTTTCTTTTCTTTTCTTTTCTTTTTCAGGCAAGGATTACTATATCTCGATAGGCCTTTAATAATTTTGAATTCCACTTCTCCTTTCCTAAAACAAAGCCTTGATATAAGTCTTTTAGTTATAAATATAATAATAATTTTGAAAATTATTTTAATAAAAGAAATTTAAGTATAGAAAGTAAAAGTATAAATTATCTAAAATTTTTAAAAATACAATTTTTCTTACTAAAGATAGTTACACTATATTAAACATTTTACACTATTAACTTTTTAACTTAAAGTTTTTCTTCATTACTAAAAAAATTTCAACTAAATTTTCTTACTCATTTCTAAAATCAAGTTTTACTACCCTAATATAACTTCATATACATAATTATTTTTGTTCTTTTCAAATCAAATTCACTTGTAGCACATTTGAGAATAAATAAAATTTTAGTTTTGAAAATATTTTTCATCCTCCCCAAACTTAAATTTTAAACAGATTAAACATTTTAGCATCAGATATATATAAGCAGGAATGAAAATTTAAATTAACATGCTAACAAGAACTTTTAAAACCTAATGATACACGTAGAAAAACTAAAAAATAGGAGTAAAATTAATTTTGATCAAATTTTTGAATATTTTCATTTCAATTCAACATGTAGAGATTCAATAGATTTCTAAGCACCGGTATAAACATACAAGCAAACTAACACACTAACGTTGACTTCGCAATCTCAACAAAAGAACAAACACACTAACATGATAAAAGAAATATACAGGGTAGTAGTTTCTGAAATTTAAATTTAAGATCTAAGTTAGCAAGATTTTNATTGACTTCACAATCTCAACATAAGAACAAACACACTAACATGATAAAAGAAATATACAGGGTGGTAGTTTCTGAAATTTAAATTTAGGATCTAAGTTAGCAAGATTTTTAATTTTTTGAAAAGACATAGAATTAAGTAAAGTTCTAAACTAACTAAATCACAGAACTCACAACAGTTACTACCTTAGAATTTAAAAAAAATATTAACTAACTCAAACATCATAATAAAATAAAAAAAAATCCAAAACACAACACATAATCTAAATCAACACACAGATGCAAATGTAGCAGTACCAAGACCACATAGTCCTCAACATAATACAAACATAAAAATCTCTCATTCCTACTGCCCATCTTTTGAATCACCGCTATACCATTTTTCTGCAAGCTCATAATCATGATATTGAGGATATGGAGGAAATTACACTCCTGGGTCACCTTTAATTAGGCTCTTTAGAGACGAGTGGAATTTCTCTATATAATTACTCTTTCTCCTATTATATTTATCTGTATGATCTGTAAAATGCTCTAAATTTTGAATGTTATCAGCGGTAAAGTTAATATTGTCCATCATCTTCTATAATAATGCATCCCGGGTCTCAGTAGACTCACCTTTAGATGTAGAAGCATGTGAGGTAGATGGTCTAGATGTAGAAGCAGCAGACGTCTCTATTTCACAACTCTTAGAAAATTCTCCTCTCCAGCCAAAAGTAGAATGCTCATAATAAGTCTTCACATTCACCTTAGTGATGGGATTTAGAGGTAACAATCCTTCTTCCCAGCTATCATATTTAACTCCAGCCTGCTCACACAAAGAGAAGATCAAGGATATGAATCCAAGATCTGCAGTACTAACAACTGTGGTAGAGCCGATGATAGTCTGATAGATCAAAACTCCAATGTTGATGAGCTTTCCTTCTTGAATACAATAATTTAACGTCGTCCTCTCTCTGGTCACTTCATTGAGATGATTTGTTGGTAGCAGACGAGTAGAAATGAAATAGTGTCAGGCCTTTGAAGGTGCACATAACTTTGAAGTTGGAAAATTGACTCTCCTTTCATTAGTGATCTTCCAAAGTCCTCTTCCAACAGTCAAGTAAGAAATAATCTCGTTAAACTCCGCCTCAGTTGGACTATAATTTACATAAAAACATAAGGTGTCATGTGGTAGATGATAAAACAAGTTGATTACCTCCGGTGAAAAAGTACCAACTTTCCTCGAACCATAACTCTATTGTCTTCAGCCTCAGGGAGGTTAGCATAGAGCTCCCTAACAACAGAAATAACAGTAACAACAAAAAAACAAAAGAATTGTTCCCACTGTCGGCAAACAATCAGGTCTTCCACTTCTCCACCTGGATTCTTGAAACAACACTCCTGAATCAGTTTTCATGATTGAAATGTTTCACTGTACTGATCTTGAGCCTTTAAACTAAAAAATTTACTAGAATCGAAAGGGCTCTTTCCTTTGCTCNCGCTCCTGAATCAATTTTCATGATTGAAACGTTTCACTGTACTGATCTTGAGCCTTTAAACTAAAAAATTTACTAGAATCGAAAGGGCTCTTTCCTTTGCTCCTCTTCATTCTTGGTGTCATTCTACAAATTTTATAAATTCCAAAAATATCTTAGAAAATCAAGTCTAAACTAGTAAACTGAACTTCCAAAAGCACAAACTAAACTTCCCATGCAATTTTCTTGGATTTTTCCTCATTTTTCACCATGAAAATTGGATTTTCAAATTTCTCCAAATGTGCTCAAAATACATGGTGAAAGTCCAAAATTTTTGCATAGAAGTAANAAATTTCATCATGAATATTGGATTTTCAAATTTCTCCAAATGTGCTCAAAATACATGGTGAAAGTCCAAAATTTTTGCATAGAAGTAAAGGTCTTACCTCAAGGAGCTTGGATCTAGCAAATTTAACTTGATTTCACTAAGAAATCTTCACTTTAGATGTGACCTAACTCTAAAAAATCTTGAACTCGAGAGGTTGAAGGTGACGGTGGGGTTAAAAATGATGATTTTTGGGCTGAAATTTTACTTTTAACCATTTGCGAACCTGTTTTCGTGAACCGGCGCTTAAGCGCAGATAAGTGGTTCTTAGGCGCCTGCTTCTCTGGTTAGCTCACGCATAAGTGCGAGATGTGGCACTTAAGCGCCAGTGCACGATTTTCAAAATTTTCAAATTAAAGTATAATACATTATTTGCCTNTCTTGGATCTAGCAAATTTAACTTGATTTCACCAAGAAATCTTCACTTTAGATGTGACCTAACCCTAAAAAATCTTGAACTCGAGAGGTTGAAGGTGACGGTGGGGTTAAAAATGATTATTTTTGGGCTGAAATTTTACTTTTAACCATTTGCGAACCTATTTTCGTGAACCGGCGCTTAAGCGCAGATAAGTGGTGCTTAGGCGCCTGCTTCTCTGGTTAGCTCACGCATAAGTGTGAGATGTGGCACTTAAGCGCCAGTGCACGATTTTCAAAATTTTCAAATTAAAGTATAATACATTATTTGCCTAAGTAAACCGCCCCTAAATGGTCTCATAGCACTTAAATGACTAATTTAAACTTCCTATAACTCCCCTCTCTCTCAAAATTCTCCATAATAACTATTTCAATTCGAGGCTAAAAATAACACNACTTCTTCCCAGCTATCATATTTAACTCCAGCCTGCTCACACAAAGAGAAGATCAAGGAAATGAATCCAAGATCTGCAGTACTAACAACTGTGGTAGAGCCGATGATAGTCTGATAGATCAAAACTCCAATGTTGATGAGCTTTCCTTCTTGAATACAATAATTTAACGTCGTTCTCTCTCTGGTCACTTCATTGAGATGATTTGCTGGTAGCAGACGAGCAGAAATAAAATAGTGTCAGGCCTTTGAAGGTGCACATAACTTTGAAGTTGGAAAATTGACTTTCCTTTCATTAGTGATCTTCCAAAGTCCTCTTCCAACAATCAAGTAAGAAATAATCTCGTCTAACTCCGCCTCAGTTAGACTATAATTTACATAAAAACATAAGGTGTCATGTGGTAGATGATAAAACAAGTTGATTACCTCCGGTGAAAAAGTACCAAATTTCCTTGAACCATAACTCTATCGTCTTCAGCCTCAGGGAGGTTAGCATAGAACTCCCTAACAACAGAAATAACAGTAACAACAAAACAACAAAAGAATTGTTCCCACTGTCGGCAAACAATCAGGTCTTCCACTTCTCCACCTGGATTCTTGAAACAACACTCCTGAATCAGTTTTCATGATTGAAATGTTTCACTGTACTGATNTAAGTTGATAAAACAGACGGTGGTGACGTTCTCTGATACAATCTTCTTCAATCCACTTTTGCTTAAGAAACATCTCCTTATCTACTTCCTCTATACAACTAGTGTGACTAAATTGCATTTTCAATTGTCATCCAATATGCTCAAGATGTGAAAGAATCATCCAATATGCTCAAGGTACAATCTTCTTCAATTCACTTACTGCTTATATGCAACAATATAACAATAATTTTGATTATATTTTTCACTTATATTTCCTTATTTTGCAACAAAATCAAAAACTTGATCCTAAAGAAAAATAAGAATTTAACTTTTAATTTGTATATATTGGGATACTACACAAATATACATATCGTTATCAAGAAATATATGATTTTTTTATTAAGACTTGAACATCGAACCCACAGGGAGATTATGCAATATGCACTTTTAAAAAATTTTTTAATTTTGAAAGACAATTATTTAAACTAAAGATGATTCTTGCAGTAATAAAAATTTAAATATTTTTGATATTTTCAATATTTTGATAGAACAATAATCATTTAAAAAGATAACTGCAGTATTTGTAGCAGAAAAGCACTAAAGATAAAAAATATCTTTCTTTTGATCATGACTCAGTAATAAGTAATATGAATTATGTTGTGGAAGTATGCAAATTGTGTTACGCCAAATAGGAGCAAGAATATTCTTTACACTTATTAGAGATGCTATAAAGAATATTGGCTAATTTAAAGTTTGAATAGTTCTGAAGACCAGCTAGGCAGGGAAGATACTAGCTCTCACTCTAGAGTTCCCTCGATTCCCTCCACCTGGGGCCTAACATTCTTGTATCAAAACCTAATACAATAAACCAAGTTTGGGGCTTTAACCCATTACTTTAAAGTCCTCTAACTCTACACCCTTCAATGAATATTTCCCTATTTATTTGCAATCAATCATATGAACTACATTCTCATTTATACAACCTCATGTGATTCTTTCCAATTGTTGACTGAGACAATACATCCCGATTCTTACATGTTCTCACAACAAATTTTAACATCTCGATTGGCCAAATCAAGAAGTAAATGAAGTGCATAGATTTAAATCATCACAATCCATCATTAAAAATCAATACTCTCCACAACTTCCATCCAAAACTTAATTACTTATCATTTTAAGAAGAATAATAAAGAAAACTACTTAGAATCCATGGAGAATCAAAACCATACTTTAGTTTAAAAGTAGAAATTTTTGTCAAACCAACAACAAGTCCTCCACCGAACTATTGAAGTTCCTTTGAATCTCTTCTCTTTTACAACACTCTAAATATAAAAACTAAAATAAAAAGGTTAATATAAATATGTGGTGCCAGAAAATCTCTTCAAACTAACTCCTAATTCAAGAACTTTCAAATCTTTCTCTTTTCAAGCACACTTTCAAAGACTCAATCTTCATTCTTTTATAAATCTCCAAAAGGTGTCTTGGAATCTCTACAAAATATGTCTTGATTCGATGTGTTTCTCTAAGAGATGCCTCCTTTAGAAATAATTTTCATCCATGGTGGTTGTAACCACCTTTTTAGCCAATGGGTGCCTCAAAAACCTCTTCAAAATTTATAAAAATCAAATTTACTCATCCAATAACTGCCACTGACGCTTAAGTGCGGGGCCTCTGGCGCTTAGGCATGACCTTCTCTATTAACCGGTACTTAAGCTCCGGATCTGGCACTTAGGTGCCAAAACACTCTTGCCCAATTTTCTTTTATTTGCTCCAAATTTGATCTTTTTTCACTCCTTTAAGCATTTTTCATTTTTTTACCTGTCCCTCAAGGAAAAACACACAAATACCTTCTATTAACGTGTAATATCTTAAAAATAGATATAAAAATGTGTCTTAAAATATTATATATTTTAGGTGTATCAGTTGACACCCCAATTTGACCAAAAATACCCAATTTGACCTTTTANGAAAATTTTTAAATGTTGAAAAGACAATTATTTAAACTAAAGATGATTCTTGCGGTAATGAAAATTTAAATATTTTTGATATTTTCAATATTTTGATAGAACAATAATCATTTAAAAAGATAACTGCAGTATTTGTAGCAGAAAAGCACTAAAGATAAAAAATATCTTTCTTTTGATCATGACTCAGTAATAAGTAATATGAATTATGTTGTGGAAGTATGCAAATTGTGTTGCGCTAAATAGGAGCAAGAATATTCTTTACACTTATTAGAGATGTTATAAAGAACATTGGCTAATTTAAAGTTTGAATAGTTCTGAAGACCAGCTAGGCAGGGNCAAAATCTTTTATAAAACTTCACACCAAACTTGACCTTCAATTGGCCTTGGTGAAGCCTGAATTTAACTTTGTTTTAACCTAAGTCCAAAAAATCCCTAAATTTGCCCTAAATTGGCTGTCTCCAAATCCCACCAAATTGAATGCCTTAACCCCAAAATTGGCACCCAATTTATGTTGAAAACTCTTTATGACATTCTTATAGACCATTTTAAACAATCAATTTGAACCTCACCCAACTTTAGCCCAACCTAGACATCCCAACATGCCCAAATTGACCAAAATCCTNAAAAATCTTTTATAACACTTCACACCAAACTTGACCTTCAATTGGCCTTGGTGAAGCCTGAATTTAACTTTATTTTAACCTAAGTCCAAAAAATCCCTAAATTTGCCCTAAATTGGCTGTCTCCAAATCCCACCAAATTGAATGCCTTAACCCCAAAATTGGCACCTAATTTATGTTGAAAACTCTTTATGACATTCTTATAGACCATTTTAAGCAATCAATTTGAACCTCACCCAACTTTAGCCCAACCTAGACATCCCAACATGCCCAAATTGACCAAAATCCTAAAATCCTTCAAATTGAGCTTCCAATTGAACTCAAAAACATTTCAATCCTTCACCAAAAATCTTCATAACAATCATCTACACAATTTTGATCAATCAATTGGGCTCAAAGNTAATTGAACTCAAAAATATTTCAATCCTTCACCAAAAATCTTCATAACAATCATCTACACAATTTTGATCAATCAATTGGGCTCAAAGTCATGGATATCCTAACCTAAACCCAACTCTTAGCCATTTGGACCCAAATTGGACCAATGCACCAAAATTGACCTAGTCATGCCTAAGCCACCAAATTGATAACTCCACAACCACTAAGTACACTCTATTGACTAGGCTAAACCACCTTGTACCAGCCATGGTGATCTATGGACCATTGAATCCCTAAATTAAGGGATTTATGCCCATTTATGGGCCTTAACCAAAAATCTTCCCTAANTCTCAAAGTCATGTCTATCCTAACCTAAACCCAACTCTTAGCCATTTGGACCCAAATTGGACCAATGCACCAAAATTGACCTAGCCATGCCTAAGCCACCAAATTGATAACTCCACAACCACTAAGTACACTCTATTGACTAGGCTAAACCACCTTGTACCAGCCATGGTGATCTATGGACCATTGAATCCCTAAATTAAGGGATTTATGCCCATTTATGGGCCTTAACCAAAAATCTTCCCTAACATCATTTGCCATTGAGGGTTAATTTTAATTAAGCCTCCCACTGGCTCACCTGACCTCATGGCAACCTCTCGTGGCCCTGCCGACTGACCTAGTGGTCAGAAAACACAAAAATTTAGAGCCCCAAGAAAAAATTCAAACCCAAACTCACCCATCTGAGCTGACCAATTCNAAACCTCTCCTGGCCCTACCGACTGACCTAGTGGCCAGAAAACACAAAAATTTAGAGCCCCAAGAAAAAATTCAAACCCAAACTCACCCATCTGAGCTGACCAATTCCAATTGGCTTTAACACTTTAAAACCCTCCACCTAAGCACCATTTTGCACCCCTCAATTGGCCATGACAGCCACCCTACACAATTTTTATTTAAACCTCACCTCCATGGCCAAGAAAGAACAGCTAAAATTTGCTTAAGGAAACTCTGCCCAATTGCTCTCAAAGATTCCCTAAGACCACCTCAGTTCAAGCCCACCATTTTCCCCACTGATTCCCACTTTGGAAGTTCAATTTTGAGCTCAAACTTATGCTAAAACTAGGATAGAACTCCCCACACGTCCACAGTGAACCAAACTTCAATTAACTATGCACACCACCACCCACAGTGAAAGAAGATGATTCCCCACAAAAGCCCCCTCTATAATAGCCTCTAACCTAGCTCTAGACAAAAACCTAAAATTGAGATTGATCAAATTAAAACTTAAGACCATTCACTAAGCCTTGAGACTTCATCCAGAAGTTCGTTGGGACCAATCAAAGCTACCACAACCATCTGATTGAGGCCTCCTCTCTAAGATAAAGGGTTGAACTCCAACCCAAATCGAGCTTGTTTTGACCCTCCATATGTATTTACTATATTTCATTTTGGATAAATCGTATATATGTGTTTTTCTTGAGTAGATGACAGTTTAGGAATAAAACTCATTCAATTTGGTTGAGTCTAGGCCAAGATTTTAAGGTTTTAGTGTGAACGACTCATGTGTTAGGTCACTTGGGGATGATAACGGAGAGCTGTCCGATCGTACGTATATCCAATGGATGGAGGAGATCAAGTCAGACGAGCCCTGAGTGCATAAAGCGCGGTCTGTGTGGCAGCTGAGGGGGATGGTGACATCAAATGGTGGAGCGCCACGTGTTCTTTTGGAGCCGCCTAGGATCCAGTCAACACCGCGTGTATAAGCATAAAAATAGGGTTTTTTTAATTATTTTAAATGCATAAACTTCAAAAATCTATATCTTTCTTTAGAAAAATTATAAAAATAAGAGAAAAATACCCTCTTGTTTACNTGAGCTTGTTTTGACCCTCCATATGTATTTACTATATTTCATTTTGGATAAATCGTATATATGTGTTTTTCTTGAGTAGATGACAGTTTAGGAATAAAACTCATTCAATTTGGTTGAGTCTAGGCCAAGATTTTAAGGTTTTAGTGTGAACGACTCATGTGTTAGGTCACTTGGGGATGGTAACGGCGAGCTGTCCGATCGTACGTATATCCAATGGATGGAGGAGATCAAGTCGGACGAGCCCTGAGTGCATAAAGCGCAGTCTGTGTGGCAGCTGAGGGGGATGGTGACATCAAATGGTGGAGCGCCGCGTGTTCTTTTGGAGCCGCCTAGGATCCAGTCAGCACCGCGTGTATAAGCATAAAAATAGGGTTTTTTTAATTATTTTAAATACATAAACTTCAAAAATCTATATCTTTCTTTAGAAAAATTATAAAAATAAGAGAAAAATACCCTCTTGTTTACTAAATAGAGCAGAATAATGTGGACTAAAAAATAACATTATTTTTTCACTCTCTGATTTTTAATTAATTAAAAACCCTTTGTGGTGTTTTAATACTCCATCACTTAAAACATGTCACCATGGCATGAAATTTTGAGGGATTGCTCTGCATGACAAAGGCTATGTCTCCTAATTTTTCTAAGGTCAGAGGGCATCTCTATGCTTCTAACCTTAATTTTCAAGCTAAGGTGACCATTTTGGCTTATTTTAATTATATAAATAAAAATATCACTTAAAAAATATGAAAATAATTTTAGTAGGTTTCTTGTAGTCCGAAAAATCTAGAAAAAATATTGTGATGCTGTGAATCATTTTTTGAATTTTTATACTTAGTTAAATGTAAATACCTTATATTAATTTGTGTAAATTAAATACATATTAAAAATTAACAAAATTGACTCAGCATTATTTATAAAAATCATGTCTACTCACTTTAAAAATATCAAAATTATTTGACTTAGTCTAGACACTAAAATGGATTTCTTAAGGAAACCTTGTTTTTTGTATAAAAATAAATATATTAAATTAAATATGCTTAGAAAAATTATGAAAATTATTTTTTTGAGTTCCTTGTGATTAGGGGCATTTTATAAAAATAAAATCCATTTCTGTGAAAATATTTCATTTTTAAAATATATTTTGAATTAAAAATAATTAAAATAATCAAAATTTTCAAAAATANTTTAAAAAATAAGAAAATAATTTTAGTAGGTTTCTTGTAGTCAGAAAAATCTAGAAAAAATATTGTGATGCTATGAATCATTTTTTGAATTTTTATACTTAGTTAAATGTAAATACCTTATATTAATTTGTGTAAATTAAATACATATTAAAAATTAACAAAATTGACTCAGCATTATTTATAAAAATCATGTCTACTCACTTTAAAAATATCAAAACTATTTGACTTAGTCTAGGCACTAAAATGGATTTCTTAAGGAAACCTTGTTTTTTGTATAAAAATAAATATATAAAATTAAATACGCTTAGAAAAATTATGAAAATTATTTTTTTGAGTTCCTTGTGATTAGGGGCATTTTATAAAATTAAAATCCATTTCTGTGAAAATATTTCATTTTTAAAATATATTTTGAATTAAGAATAATTAAAATAATCAAAATTTTCAAAAATACAAAAAATGGTTGAAAACTAGTGGGACAACCCCTTGATCATAAAATTCAATAGGACATTTTTCCTATTTTTTTTGAGTTTAAAATAAATTTTAAAGGCTTNGAAAACTAGTGGGACTACCCCTTGATCATAAAATTCAATAGGACATTTTTCCTATTTTTTTTGAGTTTAAAATAAATTTTAAAGGCTTATAAATGAATTTTTCATATTTTCTCACTAACATAATTATATTAAATAAATTAAAAATCACAAAAATACAAAATTTAATTCTCTGAGTTTTTTGAACTCAGAGGAGCTTAATAAATATTAAAAAATAATTTTTGTAATTAAAACACAATTTTCTATTTAAATAAATCATGAAAATTGATCTAAAATTAAATAATAAAAATAGAAATTTGATTAAAAAATTCATGAAATTTTGTCTAAATATTTCTCTGACCTTAGGAAATCTCTAATAATTTTTCCATAGGTATAAATTATATTTTGGATAATTAAATAAATTAACTCTTGAAAATTCTTCTTTCTAAATTTAAATAATTATCTAAATTAAATCAAATTTTGAGAGATCCACATATCATCCCCTAACATTTTAATTACCTCATGGATATAATACTTTAAACCATCAAATTCATTTGAGTTGTGTTTAAAGAGTTATGAGGCGAAGTCCCCCAAGGGAAAGATAGTCATTTTGGACTTTGGCGCCTTAATCAAAATTTATGGTTAACCAGAAATTAATGGGTAACTTTGATCCTAATAAATATGTTTGGATGATTGAAATACAATGGGATTATAAGGTAGAAACTCANTATCTAAAATTAAATAATAAAAATAGAAATTTGATTAAAAAATTCATGAAACTTTGTTTAAATATTTTTCTGACCTTAGGAAATCTCTAATAATTTTTCCATAGGTATAAATTATATTTTGGATAATTAAATAAATTAACTCTTGAAAATTCTTCTTTCTAAATTTAAATAATTATCTAAATTAAATCAAATTTTGAGAGATCCACATATCATCCCCTAACATTTTAATTACCTCATGGATATAATACTTTAAACCATCAAATTCATTTGAGTTGTGTTTAAAGAGTTATGAGGCGAAGTCCCCCAAGGGAAAGATAGTCATTTTGGACTTTGGCGCCTTAATCAAAATTTATGGTTAACCAGAAATTAATGGGTAACTTTGATCCTAATAAATATGTTTGGATGATTGAAATACAATGGGATTATAAGGTAGAAACTCACCCACCACCTTTGCACAACATCAATAGATAATTATCTCCCCAAATCTTCATGACTTGGAAGTTAACTAATATCAAAAGTTTCTTAAGTGAGAGTCTTAAGCTAAAAAGGATAATAATTTACTTTCCTTAAGCCCAAAATTGATGATAATGTGATATTTAAATGAAATTACATGTCACTTAAACTAAAATCTCAACATTCACCAAAATCCCCATTATGATTGCTAAGGGCTTGGTAGTGACCTATGCTTGAAATCTAAGCTCAATTAATTTGATTTAGAAGATAATTGGGTTGATAATCAATGTCTTTAAACACTCAAAGTCCAACTTTCGTTGTGGGCACCATAATCTTAAATAACTCAAACTTGCCTTAGGGGCACTCACTCACATAACTCTTAAATGAAACATTAATTGATTAATCGAGTACCCTATCCTTGGGATAATTAAATTGTTAAACATCAATGAGAAATGGAGTAGCCACACTCTAAACTCATATGGTTAATGGAATAATATGATAAGTTTAGAAATAAACTCAAAATAATTCAAGAGATCTTCAAAATAGTTCAGGGTCATATCCCGAGCACTTTGGAATCTTTTGGATGTTTTGAAGGACAAATTGAACTTATCTTCTTTTGTCCTAAAGTCATCTACTAGGATCTTTCGAGCTCCAACTAAATCATAACTTGGGATTTGGTATCTAAACCTTCATCTACTTTTGCAATTTAAACTTTCCTGCAATACTATCTATACATCTTACAAGTATTGACCTTTCAGGTGGTGGAACTAAAAGAATCGCCAGATACACTTTTACAGTTTATAGTATCGTCTTTTGTTGTGCTTTCCACACTGTATTTTTATACATACAAAACTCGCATGTTAAACAATGATAGCACCCTGCATGAAAACAAAAACTACTAGGATAGCCACAAAACCAAAACTAAAACCAAAACTAAAATCAACCAAGATAAAATTCACCGTCATAACATTCAAAATATAAGACAACTCAAAGTTTAATCACAAACATCAAAAACAAAAATTGTAACTAAATTAAGACATCTCTATCAGATATTCAGGAATCTCTCAGAGTAGGTTACCTACGATTGCTAATGAGACTTCCCCCAATCTAAGTGAAAGTATGGAACTCATTAAGTTGAGTTTAGTAAATTCATTTAGACTAAGTAAATATAATAGAAAATAGTGGTGCCAGAACGAGGGAACTATAGGATCCTAACTGTTGTCGCTCTAATCAACTTTAATATGCCCCATAAAATTAAAGAACTTTAACCATAGGGCCATCTGATTTGACATCACGACCTGACACATTAGAAAACTTAGACTCGTCACGATGAGGAGCTTGGAGCTAGCATGGTGGGTAGCAGGGCCTTCTTCAACAGCAAAACATGTCTTCCTTAGCTAAACCAATTTTCTTCCTTAAAATTAAACAACCAAGCTATAGGACTTTGAGGTAGTTTGCTTATACAGCATAAATCCTCACCTCATCTTCAAGCCTGTGTACAGCTCTGTTGTACAATCTAAGCTCTAACTTGTCTTAAAATTTCAAGGTTGTCATTCATCATGACCTAAATCCTAACATATTTCAGGCTATTTGTGTGATTTTCTTACACGAATGTAAGCCCTACATTAATAAAATTTGCAAGATGAAACACTTAAATTATTTATCCTCAAAATTGAACCCAAGTCATAGCTTGAGATGTCACCAAGGTCATCCCCTGGATCTATGACTTCCCCTAGCTCTTCCTCTTTTGGACTCTAACACAAAATGTTTCAAATTTGAACCATTACCCTTTCACAACTCTTTGTCTAATTTTGTTGAAAAGTCATATCCTTTTGACCTCTTTAAAGATAATATTTCTTGATTTTTATCGAGAGTTTCCTTAGGTGACTTTGGTTATCTAAGATGTAACTAACTATGGGGGATTGCCCTTATAATAAGCTTGTTCTAACCCAGCTTAATATAAACCCTAGTATTACATATAGGAACTTGTCAACAAATAAAAATGGTTTCGCAGACCAAATAAATGTCATATATTTTTTAGTTTATTTGTTCGAGCCTCATCCTCAAGTCTTGTGTTATCCTTCGGGATAGGATCAGGATTTGAGGTATAACGCTCTTTCATTTAAACAATGAAAAATATGGGGTCAGTTTGATTTCATATTTTTTCTAAACTATATATATGTAAATTAAATGTCCTTATGAAGCTGGTGACAAAATTTTGATTACAGCGGCCGATAGCTTCCAATGGGTAACTCCTCCAACCAAAAAATAGTGCCGACATGTAGATATAGCTAACTACTTAGTTTGTAATATTCTATCATATGGATTAACGAGTCACCAGAAAAAAAAAATTTATATATGATGCAAGTTCTTACTTTTGGGATGACTCTTGCTTATATAAAAGATGTTCAGATTCAGTTATATACAAAAAATGTCATAAATCTGAATTTAAGGAACACTTTAGAATTGATAAGACTGCATTTAAATGGATTGAAGCTATAAGACTACACTTTGGATTTTTTTGGCCTACATTATTTAAGGCTGTTAATAATTATGAGAAAACTTGTGATTAATGGTAAAGAGTAGGTAATATTTTTAAAAGAGATGAAATACCCTTAAATTTTACTTTAGAAGTTGAAATTTTTTATGTATGGGGTTTAGATTTTTTGGGACCATTTGTACCATCATCAGGAAATATTTATATCTTATTATCTGTGGAGTATGTGTCTAAATGGATTGAAGCGATAGCTTTGCCTCATTATGATGCTCAGAGTATTGCAAACTTTTTTAATAAAAAAATAATTTTTACTAGATTTGGAATGCCAAGAGTGATCATTATTCATGGGGAAAGTCACTTTAAGAATTTTAGAATGGACACATTACTTAGAAAATATGGGATTAAACATAGGATAGCCATAGCTTATCACCCCAAGACAAGTGGATTAGTAGATGTATCAAATCGTGAAATAAAAAGAATTTTGGAGAAAATTATAAGTCCTAATAGAACTGATTGATCTGATAGACTTGATTCTGCATGAGTCTTATAGGACTGCTTATAAAACACTTATATTAATGTCTCCATATAGACTCATATTTGGAAAGACTTGGTCATTTACCAGTTGAGTTAGAACAAAAAGCTTACTTGGAAATAAAAGAATTTAATTATAATTTAAAGGATGCTGGAGAAAAACTATTATTGTAATTAAATGAGCTCAAGGAAATTAGGAAATAAATTTTATGAAAATACTCAAATTTTTAAAGAAAAGATAAAAATTTAGGATGATTAAAAGATTTTATAAAAGAATTTTGAGTTTGGAGAAGAGGTTTTATTATAGATATTGGATTGAAATTATTTCTTGGAAAACAAGCTTTATTATAAAAAAAATTTGATGTTGGGTCAATTCAAGTAAAACATTTAGATACTTTGGGATGACGAAGTTAAACCAAGCTCTTTGTGAGAGGAAACCCATAATATATTTGTGTGATTTGATTTATGTTTTTGTATTGTTGAACTATCGTAACCATCCTTTGCTAGAGTATAACTTTTAAGCACTATTTAAGATACTAAACATGATTGGAAATTGAAGAAATTTGACGATAAGTGAATCAGTATTCTTTATGACATTGGTGCTAAAGCATCAAAATCCTGTGAAACTGGTGCCTAAGTGCCAGAATCTGACGCCTAGGCGCCATAGTTTCTAGATGTGGGAAAACTATTCCCAAGTTGTTTTTCTCCATTTATTTTCTATAAAACTGCCTTTCCTTCATCCAAAAACTTCAGAACTTCAAAAATTTCATCAGAGAAAAGGCATATAGAGGGAGTTTTGAGATCTTGCTTGCTTCCATAGAGAGTAGAGAGAATGGAATGGCCATTGGAAATAAGTTTGTGCATAATGATGCCCAAACTTAATTGAATGGGTTTCTTGTGCTGATTTTGGAAAGGGTGACGAGCAAATTGGGGAAGATTGAAGAGGAGCTTTTACATCTGCACAATAAGTTGCATGAAATATATCACTAGTATAAGCATTTGGAGTGGCAGATGAAACTACAATCTAATCACATGAAAAGTTTTCAGGATTATCAGGTACCTATGTATTACAAGGATAATTGGATTTATGAGAACATTGCCATCGAATTTCTTCATGCTCCTTTCTTGCACTCAATTAATCACAACTATTTGGCATGTGAGAAGGTTGACAAGAATGAGATTAATAAGTGATAATTATGGGAAGAATTCTAGTGATTAAGTGTTTTTTGTTGTGTCTACTTTAATAAGGATGTGTTTTGTGTGCTATTAATCTTGTAATTGAATCTATGTGGATTGCTTATTTTGTACTACATAATTGTGTTTGATATGTTCATTATACTGTCATTTGAAAGTTTATAATGAAGTGATATATGTGTAAATCATGTGTTTAATGGTGAAGTCATCTCAAATTAATAGTTATAAATGGATGATAGAAGCAATTTTGGAGATCATAAACATGTGGTGTGATATTAAAGTAATGTGAAATTTTGGTTTAAAAGCCTTAGACTTAGTGTGTTGAACTTATAATTCAAGAAAAGAGAAATTTTGAGACTGGCGCCTAGGAGCTAGAACTGGAGCTTAAGAGACGGACCATCTGGATAGCTTGGTGCTTAGGCGCTGAAACCCACGCCAAGCCTCCAATTCAACTAAATTAGCCAAAACTCAAAATTTTCACTTATTAAATCGATTAGCATTGTTGACACTCAAGCTCTTTTGTCTTCCACTTTTTCGTGAAAACCTGCCCTAGGGTGCTTCTTATAGCTTTGATCTTCAAGTTTCTTGGCTTGAAACCATAATATTTCATCTTCTTGAGGTTAGATCTACATTTTGGCATATTTATTTTGTGATTTTACCATAGATTTTTCATAANTAGCATTGTTGACACTCAAGCTCTTTTGTCTTCCTCTTTTTCGTGAAAACCTGCCCTAGGGTGCTTCTTATAGCTTTGATCTTCAAGTTTCATGGCTTGAAACCATCAGATTTCATCTTCTTGAGGTTAGATCTACATTTTGGCATATTTATTTTGTGATTTTACCATAGATTTTTCATAAATTAAATGGAGATAAAAAATTTACAAAATTATTTGATTTAGTGGTGAAAAATCCATGGATCTAAGCCTTGTTTGCTTGATAAAGCTTGTTGTAAGCCTTATATCTTAGTTTTATAATTTGTTAAAATTTTTCTTCAAATTTTTAGATGGCTCCTAAGATGAAACAGGGAAATGAAAAGGAAACTTTTGACAGTGCTAAATTTGTTATTATTAAAGCTCAAATTCATTCCAATGAATTTACATATTCAAGAAAGTTTATTACTGAGCAAAGTTCTTATAGTCTCAATAAATCTATTGAGAATATTATTGTGGCTTGCCAAAGGGAAAGATTTTGCTATTTTTCTACTATTGTCATCGTCACTGTGGTGCAAGAATTTCATGCAAACTTATCTGAAGCAGATGATAATGAGTTGTTTGTTCGAGGAAGAGGAGTTGAGTTTACTGCTGAAAGGATTAATGTGATATATGGTCTACCACATGCTATTAACTATTTCTATTCAGAGTTCATTCCATTTAAAGAAGAGTTAGATCAGATTGTGGCATATCTGACTAATGGACGTGGAGCCTGGAATATTCTGAATGATTGTAAGATAATTTTTTTTTCTTCTAAGCTCAATGGCGCCTCAAAGGCATTACACTATTTTATTTATGCATGCCTCCTTCCTTTACAACCTTTAAATGTGGTAACAAGAAAAAGAACCATACTAAACTACTGCATTCAAGAGAGGAAACCTATAAATGTTGCTCTCTTATGTATGAGGCTATAAGTTCTTCTGCTAGAGCTAATACCACTTTAATTCTTGGATTTCCATAATTGATATTTACTATTTACAAAAACTCTGAAGTAAAGTTTGAACATTGGGAAGAGAAGTTTAAGCCACTTATACCCATTGGGAAGGCCAATGTAGATGTGTACAGACGGCTTAAAGATAGAGCTCAAGGTGCACCTTCTACTACNATTAATTCTTGGATTTCCATAATTGATATTTACTATTTACAAAGACTCTGAAGTAAAGTTTGAACATTGGGAAGAGAAGTTTAAGCCACTTAAACCCATTGGGAAGGCCAATGTAGATGTGTACAGACGGCTTAAAGATAGAGCTCAAGGTGCACCTTCTACTACTCATTCTTGGCCTTCTACTTCTAGACCTTCTACTTCCATTGCTACTGAGCCTCCATCTACTTTTTGGGATGTATTGAGTGAGAGGAATTCGAAACACCAGAATGATATGTTTTTGATGCAGCGTTGTACGAAAGATATGGAAAATAAATTTGATCACATGACAAATTATGTTAGAAGAAAGAGTGATTATGATGCTGATTATGNTTACTGAGCCTCCATCTACTTTTTTGGATGTATTGAGTGAGAGGAATTCGGAACACCAGAATGATATGTTTTTGATGCAGCGTCGTACGGAAGATATGGAAAATAAATTTGATCACATGACAAATTATGTTAGAAGAAAGAGTGATTATGATGCTGATTATGACAAAACATTAAGGAAATTCATGAAGGGAGACTAGTGAGTTGAATTTCCTACATGGCATC
>JXCR01040457.1:554640-566316 GCA_002079205.1 Phalaenopsis hybrid cultivar
TGTTGCAAAAGAGTAATCATTTACAAAGTCAAAGTACCACTATTAGAAATTTGGAGAATCAACTACGATAAATTGCTAACGCACTTAGCAATAGGCCTCAAGGAAAAATTCCTAGTAATGTAGAGTTAAATCCTAATGACAAAAATAAAAAGACAATGCAAATTAAAATGGTCCAACTAAGGAGTGGAAATGAATTAAATGTTGGAGTTCAAAAAGAGATTGAAGTTGAGAGAGAAGTAGAAGAAATTGAGAGACCTAAAGAAATTATTCCTAAGGAAGCAGAAACACCTAACTCTCCAACTAAGATTAATTTAGAAAGACCCCAATCATCTTTTTCTCAAAGACTTAGACAACAAAATTTGGATCAACTATTTCAAAGTTTTTTAAAATATTCAAGAAGCTTACAATTAATATCTCTTTTGCTGAGGCTTTAGAACAAATGCCAAGTTATGTCAAATTTTTGAAAAAGGTTTTAAATAAAAAGAGGAAGTTTATAGATCATGAGACTTTTGCACTTAGTGAAGAATGTAGTGCAATAANAACTGTCACCATCACCACTGAAGCCTCTCTAGGAACGAGGTCATTCAACGAAGAACAGATTCATGCCCTCCAGAAGATGATCGGTCAGTTGTCACCAGTCCAACCTACTAATGTGGCATCGAGTGCCACCGGCCTTGTTACCTATCAAGGTATTTTCCCATCCGCTTTCGTCTTGGATTCAACCTCTTCTCGCCCCTGGATTGTTGACTTCAGGTGCCTCTGATCACTGACTCAGGTCCCTCCGATCATATTACAATTAATGGATTATCAACCGTGTAATCCGACCCTCACTGTTCGAATTGCTGATGGATCGGTCTCTAAAGTTGTTGGTCTTGGTTTCGCATCTCTCCAGATTTATTCCTCACTTATGTGCTTCATGTTACTACTTTGGATTGTAATCTGATCTCTATTAGTAAGCTCACTCATGATTGTTATTGGGTTGCTAAATTTTTTCCATATGTTTGTGAATTTCAGGATTTGAAGTCAGGGAGGATAATTGACAGTGCTGAGTTGCGTAGTGGTCTCTATCTTCTCAACAAACCCTCTGTCAGTCTAGTCTCACCCACCGGTTGTATTGCAGTATCAAGTCTGTCTTGCTTAAATCCGCTTAGTACATATGTATTCGATTCCAGCGTTAATAATGATAGTGAAATCATGTTACTTCATTATCGTTTAGGTCATCCCGATTGTATGTACTTTGGGAAATTGTTTCCTCATTTATTTATTAATAAAAGTCCTACCTCTTTTAATTGCGAATATTGTCAACTTGCCAAACACACTCGTACTTCATTTCCTCGTTTATCATACAGACCCACTCGTCCATTTTCTTTGATCCATAGTGACGTCTGAGGTCCTTCTCGTGAAAAAATATTTCTAGGGCCCAATGGTTCGTGTCCTTTATTGATGATCACACACGGGTGACATGATCCATCTTATGCGTGACAAATCCGAGTTAGGACTAATATTTCGTGCATTCTATCAAATGATACTCACTCAATTTGACACAAAAATCCAGACTCTTAAAATAGATAATGCATGAGATTTTTTCAACACCTCCCTATGAACTTTTCTTACTCAACATGACATCTTTCACCTTGGCACGTGTGTTGATATTCCCCAATAAAATGGGGTTGCCGAGCGGAAAAATCGTCACTTGTTGGAGGTAGTCCGCTGCCTCATGTTTACCACATCGGTCCCTAAATGTTATTGGGGCGAGCCAACATTGACCGCTGCCTACCTCATAAATCGGACGTCCTCTCATATTCTGGGTTTCCGTAGTCCAATTGATGTCCTCCTTCGTTCTTTTCCAAATACCTGTACACTTTCTTCAGTTGTCTCTACCAAATTATTTGGTTGTTCTGTCTTTGTTTATATTCACAAACAACACCACAGTAAATTAGACCCCAAATCTGTCAAATGCATATTCATAGGGTATTCTACCAACAAGAAATAGTTATTGTCCTTCAACTAAAAAGGTCTATAATTCTATGAATGTCACCTTTTTTTAGCATCAATTATACTACCAAAAGTCTGTCATTCAGGGAGAGTCGTAGTGAACAACAAACCTGTATTCCTTTACCAACTGACACGGGTCCCTCACCGACTGTCAAACCTCCTCCATCTCCTATTCAATCTCCTCAGTCTACACAGCCCACACCTTCTCCCATTCAACCTCCTCGGTCTACACAGCCCACTCCTCAGAAACTTTGGGTCTATACAAGACGAAACGGAACTGCTGAAAGAATAGAGAACCTAACACCGCTTCCAGCTGCTGTCCAAGAATCTAATTCGGCTCCAAAACCCTCTGAAACTCACTTAGGTACGAAATCTATAGACACTAGTGATTATGAGCTTACCCCGCCTGTGCAAGATGATTCTGATGTTCCTTGCACTCAACATCCTATAGCCCGATTTGTTTCATATGAGAGGTTATCTCCTCCCTATCATGCATTTGTTACTGCTATTGACAGCATAAAGATTTTGAATTCTATTCAGGAAGCTCTCTCACACCCGAAATGGAGAAAAGCTGTGAATGAAGAAGTTGCTGCACTAGAAAAGAGTGGAACGTGGATTGTGTCTGATTTGCCCAAGGATACGAGACCAGTAGGATGCAGGTGGTTATTTACAACCAAATGTAAGGCAGACGGAAGCATAGATCGGTTAAAAATCCGACTGGTTGCAAAATGTTATACTCAGTCATACGGAATTGACTACTAAGAGACATTCGCCCCAGTAGTCAAACTGAACTCCATTAGAATCCTACTCTCCATTGCAGCAAACCGAGACTGGCCTCTTATGCAACTTGATGTCAAAAATGCATTTCTTAATGGAGATCTTGAAGAGGATGTATACATGAATTTACCGCCTGGTCTTAAAGGATCCTTCCCTAGTGACAAAGTATGCAAGCTCCAAAATCTCTGTATGGTCTCAAACAATCTCCCCGTGCTTGGTTTGCCCGATTCACCAATTCAGTAATCAAGTGCCGGTTATACTCAAAGTCTGCTGATCATAAAATGTTCACAAAAAGATCCGAGAAGAAGATTGCTGTACTTATTGTGTATGTTGATGGCATCATTTTATCGGTGATCACACGAAAAAACTGACAAAGCTGAAGAAGTTTCTAGCCCATGAATTTGAAATCAAGGACCTCAGAGACTTGAAGTTCTTCTTGGGAATGGAAGTTGCAAGATCCAAAATAAGGATAACCGTAACTCAAAGGAAGTACACATTAGACCTATTGAAAAGAAACTGATATGCTTGGATGCAAATCAATAGATACTCCAATAGACCCGTATAAAAATATTGGAATGGAGAATGATAGTTTACCAGTCGACAAATGATAATATCAGCGGTTTGTTGGAAGACTTATTTGCTTATCCCACACCAGACCAGACATAAGCTTTTCAGTAAGTATAGTAAGTCAATTTATGAACTGTCCTACTAAGGAACATATGGGAGCTGTCAACCGTATCTTAAGATACTTAAAGATGACACCAGGGAAATGATTATTATTCAAAAGGAATGATAGTCAAAAGGTAGAAGTCTTTACTGATGCTGACTGGGCAGGAGATATATCCACCCGACGATCAACCTCTAGGTATTGCTCTTATGTATACGACAATGTAAAGACATGGAGAAGCAAGAAGCAATCGTTGGTATCTCGGAGTAGTGCAGAAGCAGAATACAGAGCACAGAAGCTTGGTATCTGTGAAGGAATGTGGATCAAAAGATTTCTCAAGGAGCTTGAAATTATGGGTAAAATTCTATCAAGATGTTCTGTGATAATCAAGCAGCAATTAGTATCACAAAGAATCATGTTCATCATGACCGAACGAAACACATTGAGATTTATCAGAACTTAATTTCAGAGAAGGTGGACAATGGAATCATTGAATTGGTCTATACTCCTTCTAGAGACCAAACCGCAGACATTCTCACCAAGGATCTCCCTAAGTTAAGTTTTGATGAGCTAACCAACAAGTTGGGCATGTACAATCTGTACAACCCACCTCGAGGGGGAGTGTGGAATTACACTCCTTATTATTTACTTTAATTCTATTTAGTACTTGTTATATTTAATCATAGTATAAAAAGGATAATACCTTAATTATAGGTATTTATGTTTATTCCGTAATTATAGGAATTACTTAATTGTAGGAAGATTTCTTTCCACTTTCTATTTCTTATACTTGCCTATTTATAGGTGAATTATCTATGTATTCATGTGAAAAAAAGCATTATTCAAAATTCACAATTGTGTCCAATGTTATCGCGGACATAGGAGAAAACTATTGAGGTGAGGAAGCTAACATTTGATAATTCATGGACATTTTTATAAAGAACTAATCGTCATGCCAAGCTCTATTGGTTAATATTGACTAACAGTTGATAAAGTCAAATTTTTTAAGCCAAACAAAATTCATGTGAGACTATAGTTCTCCTTTAGTTGAGACTTCATTCTAGTATTTTAGCAACTCCTTTAGTTATAGCCTTCCTGCAGCTAATTTATTTTCGATTATCAAGGGTTTTTTTGTTTCATGCGGCTGCCCTAATTCCCATTATTGTGGCTCTTATGTTACTTGAATTTGTGAATGATATGCTCCTTTGTTTAATAGTTCCTCCTGTATTTCCTACGGTTGGTTTTGTCCTTCTATTATAAAACCATTTAAATAATTAATTACAACTTCCAGTTAGATGGCTCCTCTTATGGTTTTTGTGGAAGGTTGATGGTTCCAATAGAGTTTGACTTCATTTATTGGATTTATGTTGAGTGGATCCTAAGGCTTATATTTATGGTTAAAGCAACTAATTGTGAGACTGCAAGAAGAGAATGTAGGCAATGGAATCTTCAGTTCTGTTCTATAACTAATTTCCTTGAACTATTTGTTCCCTATGCCATTTCATCAGACCAAAAATAACACTGCATGATGCATATGTAAAGATAGATTGTGCTGAATAAAAACTTGCTTTGGATGCGCAACTCTATTTCTTTTGGAATTGAACTCCTGATCAAGTAAGACATTGGAACTTCAAATCCTATGAGAGGTCTCCTTATACAAACATAAAGTTTCCTTATCTTGCAAGTTTTTCTCCTTTTCTTACTTTCCCTCTTAATTAATTTTTTATTTATTAAAAGTATGAATGAAGTTCATCATAATTGCTACATTCTAATTTTATTTCTTTTGCCTAAAATTTCAATCATTTGGGTTGTTTTCCTGATCCCTAACTTCTTATCAATAATTTCTAATAAAAGGTCATAAGTCATTTTTTTGAATTGAATTTTATCATTTTGCCAATCTTTGTTGAAGGAGAAAATAGTTGATCTTAGATTAATAGCTTGTACCATGGGAAAATTGCATGTTTAATGAATTATTTTATTTTATTTTTTATTTGCAGCAAAATATACATTGGATGTTAGATCGATAAAAACAATCCTAGACCCTAAAGTATTCTTCACCAAGTGCCAATACTACTTTGGCTCTAAAAACAATGGATAATGAATAAAAAGATGCAATCAACTTTTAAAATTTAAAAAGTTAAATGTAGAAACTAATAAGCTTTGGTAAAAAGATTCCATGAATTGGTATGCTTGCTGCTTTGTGTAGCAGTGTTATTTTGGGTGAATCTAAATCTACGATGCTAGTTAGAAATGCATAAAAAAAATCATAGATCAACAAAAGTACTTCAACTAGTGCCAATACTAGCTTGGCACTAATCAAAATTATCTGAATCTTTTTCTTAAATTATAAAAATATAATAATTGATAAAGTTAAAAAGCCGCAATAAACTATTCAACTTAAACAAGTTACAATGGAATCACCTCTCATACGAAACTAATCCATGCTGGTATATGCATCCACAAAAAACAATTTGTTGACATGTTTCAGAAGCTTCAGAATCCGCAATATTTGAGTTGAATAAATCCTTTATATAATCACTCCGCTTGTTTTGAACAAATTTAAAAACAGCAACTGTTTCTGCTCCATGTTTCTGTTGCAGAACTTCATCATTCAACCTATCAGAACTGAGACCAATTGCACGACAGCTTGACAGGCCCTGCTCAACTCTGTGAGATTCCACATCTCCATTAACCTTTTCGCATTCTGATCGACTATTACATGCCAACAAGTTCCCAAAGAGAGAAACAAGTCCCCTCTTAAGTTGTTGTTTACAACTTATTCCCTCAATATCTCCAGCACCTTGATTTAGATGTGGGCTAGTGTAGCAATCAGCAGCGTCTACATGATTGTTTATGGATGATGCTTCTTCACTACAACCATTAAAAAGTTTGGTACGATGCTCACACAAAGATATAGTTCTTTCCGAGGGATATGATTCTTCATGCTCACTCCCAATAGGCCTATTAACATGAAAGGCCATAAGGTTTGAAGACTCCAAGGCAGAACCTTGAATACATGACANTAAAAAGTTAAATGTAGAAACTAATAAGCTTTGGTAAAAAGATTCCATGAATTGGTATGCTTGCTGCTTTGTGTAGCAGTGTTATTTTGGGTGAATCTAAATCTACGATGCTAGTTAGAAATGCATAAAAAAAATCATAGATCAACAAAAGTACTTCAACTAGTGCCAATACTAGCTTGGCACTAATCAAAATTATCTGAATCTTTTTCTTAAATTATAAAAATATAATAATTGATAAAGGTAAAAAGTCGCAATAAACTATTCAACTTAAACAAGTTACAATGGAATCACCTCTCATACGAAACTAATCCATGCTGGTATATGCATCCACAAAAAACAATTTGTTGACATGTTTCAGAAGCTTCAGAATCCGCAATATTTGAGTTGAATAAATCCTTTATATAATCACTCCGCTTGTTTTGAACAAATTTGAAAACAGCAACTGTTTCTGCTCCATATTTCTGTCGCAGAACTTCATCATTCAACCTACCAGAACTGAGACCAATTGCACAACAGCTTGACTGGCCCTGCTCAACTCTGTGAGATTCCACATCTCCATCAACCTTTTCGCATTCTGATCGACTATTACATGCCAACAAGTTCCCAAAAAGAGAAACAAGTCCCCTCTTAAGTTGTTGTTTACAACTTATTCCCTCAATATCTCCAGCACCTTGATTTAGATGTGGGCTAGTGTAGCAATCAGCAGCGTCTACATGATTGTTTATGGATGATGCTTCTTCACCACAACCATTAAAAAGTTTGGTACGATGCTCACACAAAGATATAGTTCTTTCCAAGGGATATGATTCTTCATGCTCATTCCCAATAGGCCTATTAACATGAAAGGCCATAAGGTTTGAAGACTCCAAGGCAGAACCTTGAATACATGACAAATCATTTTCACTCATTGATATACCGACTACACCTAATTCATCATCACTACAGCTGGTATCACTATCTGACAATTCCTCAGAATGAGACTCAGTTGAAAGTTGTAGGAATTCTTCCTCTAGATCAAGACGACGATGTAACATGTCCTGCCGATATTGTGGTGGTGACCCAGGATATATGGAGGATGAGTGGGATCCAATAATCTCATCAATTCCAGTCAATGACCCAGAATTAATTGCTAGCTCTGAACATTCACTTCCACCAACTGCTGAATAATTGATACTCGACTTGTCAATTTCTGCTAAAGGAGAAAGATTTTCTGGATTCCTGAAATCATCCTCCATCTGATCTTGCTCTNCGTACCAGAGCTAAAAAGAAATCTGATTTCCTTAGGTACACTGGAGTCAAGCGGATGTTCATTCAAGGCAGAGAATGGTTGCATCAGAGTAATCAAAGACCCTCATGTCGTCATACAAGGAGTCAGGAAAAAGGGGTTGTACTCTCTTATATAAGAACCGTGATTGCTAAGTCCATGTACTGTTTGGACCTAGCAGACTCAAGCAAGGGCTGAGGGCCTCTCAGGGGCCAGGTGGAGGGAATCTTTACTTCAAAGCTTGACATATAAACCAATCTTCCACAAACCAAAATGGGGCAAGTTGGGCCATAGATCCAAACCCGAACATGAACTATGTGTGCAGCAAAAAATGGTAACAAAGTAGAGCAACCGAACCCCTTAAAAATACCATTCTGAATGAAAGGTGTATCCAAGGAATCTCCGATAATTAAAACTTTAAGAGGATATGCGGGCCATACCGACAAGAATATTATGAGTCAAGGCACCAATATTGGCCACCCAATTAGCCACCCTATTAGCTTCCCGATAAATAAAACTCCAAGCAATAGAAATATTAGAGGATAAGCACTTAATACGATTAACATAATAAGCTATATCTCAACTAGCAGGCTTACCATGACATAATATGTTGAACAGGACCTTGGAGTCAGTCTCAATCTCCAGATTATATCAATTCAAATGTACATCAATAGTGACGGCTATAACAATCACATGAGCTTTTGCCTCTAGAGGCGAGTGAGCAGAACAAGGAGAAGAAAAGTACATGATACAATTACCCTTATTATTTCTTGCAATACCAGCAAAACCAGCCCTATCATGATTCCAACTCCCGTCTATATTAATCGTCACCCAATGACAAGGAGGCGGTCGCCATCTCACCAATAACGGTAGTTGCGACAAAGTAGTTCAACTTGAGGAAGGGTGCCCAAGAGAATCAAAATATTTAATATCACAGTAGATACTGTTCTTCATACCACTCAACTTGAAAATTCTAAGAGAAAAAGATAAAATGTTGGACAAGACATTAACACATCTCTCCTTACCATTACTATGCTTAATATCATTTTGAGCCAACCACAAAAACTAACAAATGATATAAGAGTAGATTTGCAAGAAATGATTGCACTTACTATCTAGATTACATAAATTAATTGTGGAAATTAAATCCGTGTCTGGATGCAAAGAAGTATTAAACCAACAACCCCCCTATCTTCCAGATTTGTAAAAAAGAGCAGGTGAAAAAAAAATGATCCATAGTTTCTTCATCACTATTACACAAACAACAATGCAACGCTAACCTCAGACCCTTAATTTTAAGAATGTCATCACAAGGTAATAGATGGTGGAAAATCCTCCAAGCCAAAAAGAACATAGAAGGAGTAAGAGCCCGGTTCCAAATACTGTTCCTCCAAGTCGTAGAATGAAAATGAAGAGACGAGTGGTATATGGTTTTAGAGATAGATCCATTAGAATGTATCTTCAGCATCAGGGTGTCAGACTNGCAACCAACTATTTGCACAATTGAGCTCCAGGGGTGGTCTTAGCCTAATAGTTAGCTAAGGAAAATTACTTTCATTAAGAGAGCAAGGTATGATCAATCTGTTACAAAAAGATCAACTTACACTTTCTGGATGAGAGAAGAAACTAAAAACATATGCTCGATACCACCGAGCATAGCATATAGGGTTTCCCTCCAACCATAACTTCTGGAGACAAGGAAGGTTTGCAAGGATCTCCATCTCTGAGAAACTGGAAATGAGATTGCAGGAAAGATCGAGACCTTCAACAGACTTCAGGTTTTCTAACCCTCGCAACGTAGTTAAGACATTATTCCTTAAAACAAGCTTAACTATTGGACATGAAACCTGCAATGCACACAGATAAACATAGTGGACCATTACAAATTATATAGTTGCAAGCATATTAAGGGTTAATAGAAGGAAAAGTCAAGAAAACTACAAAAATAGTCTACAAAATATAAAATGAAACAGCTTAATATCCACAACTCCCAAAACACAACTAAAAATAGAGCATAATCATAAATAAGATATATTTGGTTTCTGGCAAAACAATTGGAAAATCATAGTTTGCGGATGGTCAGAATGCAAACTATTTCACAATCAAAGATTCAGGTTAATGCTTGTCCTCAGTATTGTGTCTCATGACATAAAAGTAGACTAATGAACAATCAACTGAATAAGAGGTATCAGGCTGTGCATGGGGATGCATGCTTACCCCTTTTAAAAATATACTGGCCAAATTTAAAAAACAGAAACCTGAAGTCCATTGAAAATGAATCATAGGAATTTTCCAAACAACACAGAAAATGGATGCAAAATTTCAGATTTTATTTTTAATGGAATATGAATGAGTTTATGAACTTAATTTTTGAAGGTAAATCTAGAAATTGTGCCACAAATTCTAACCTGTACCATTCGATTCAAAACAGATAGCCCGCAAAGGCTGACTTACAGAAACTATTGCTAATTAATATGTGGGTTTTTTGTTCTAAATTATAATAGGTGAAACAGACAACCTATTGTTTTGATAAATTTTCATTTTTATTAATTTGAAATACATATTTTGTGATTTAAATAAATATTAAATATGTGTAGAATTAATAAGTACTCCTGACAAGGAGACATAAATGCCCATCTAATGCTTGAGCTGCCAACACCATTCAAAAGTTGATAGCCTGGGCAAAGGTGCCAGAAAAGAATTAGATCTATCATTTATAAACTAATTTTAAGTATAATGAATATTTTCTTAGTGTAAAGTGATAATCATTACACTAAACCTTAGTGAGGAAAATCAGGTTGATCTAGTTAGTCAGTTCTTTGCTAAACATACACTGATATAGGTGTATATCTGTGCGATAAGGATTCTTCATATTTGGTGGCCTGTATTCAAGTTTTATAAAGAAAGCGTCTGTTTAAAGGTTTAAACAGTTGCTAATGGATTCACATTATGATTTTGCAATTACCGATTTCTCACATGATTGAATAGCTTTAGCATGACATCTAATTAATTAAAAGTTCTTTATTTTTTTTGGTGGCGGGTTTTAATTAGAAAGTAATCCTATATATCAGCTGCTACATCATTTTCTTAAATCCAATATCCATTTAGAGTATTAAAACCACTTCACTTCATACAGATATCTTGTTAGATTAGATTTTGATACAGTATGAAGCCATACCAGTATTAGTTGAGCTCACTTGACATTGCAACTAGCTAAGCTTAGTTCTAAAAACTTCTAGTTAATCTAATCTTATCTGTTAGAGCTTAGTTTAAAATAAACTCGCTAAGGTCAAGCTGTCTTAGCTGGCATTTCTTTGTTCATTAATAGCCCTAAAGTAGATATAAACGAATAGAAAGAGGATGGAAACAAGATATGTTTATTAATTTCAAAATTGACTACCCAAAGTATGTCCTAAAAATCAACATTCCAAGTCATTTTTAGAGCTAAAAATAGAGTGTCGATTTTCAAAGATATGATACTAAAGGAGCTCAAGGAGAATTTCAAGTTGAACAACACTTGATGAGAAATCAAATTACCAATAAAATGTGTTCGCTAAAGAGATTCTAAAAGGGTCTAGAAATAGATCAAAAATAAAAGAAAAGTTGATGGTGAAGTAAGGAGATAAAAAAAATATAGTAAAAAGGTAAACCGAGTTTTTAATTTTTAATGGTTTAATATATAATAACTGAAGAAAACTTAAGCACAACGATGAGAATGGCAAGTAGTGCAAAGGAGAAATAAACAAATGAACAATAATTAAAAAAAGATAGAGAATATATAAAGATTTCAAAGATCACAAGATCTTAGGTGAAGATGATGGAATCAAGGAAATATAAAAATACTTTTTATTAAAGAATTCATTAACTATAAATATTTATTGAAAAGCTAAGGAAGAGCAAAACAAATATTAAAAAAACAATATAAATTAAAAAAAGGCGAATTTACCTTT
>JXCR01040457.1:567339-583817 GCA_002079205.1 Phalaenopsis hybrid cultivar
TTCTCCCACAAATGTAACCCTACATTTAGTGGATCGATCTATCACTTATTTTAAAGGGGTTATAGAAGATGTGTTGGTTAAAGTGGATAAATTTATCTTTCCTGTTGATTTTATTATATTAGATATGGAAGAAGATATAAAATTTCTATTATTTTGGGGATACCTTGTCTTGCTATCGAATGAGCAATGATAGATGTGCAAAAAGGGAAATTAACAATGAGAGTAAATGATCAGGAGGTTACAATTAAAGTGCTCAAAACAATGAAGTGTCCTGATGAAAAATGTTATAGAATGGATATCATATATGATATGATTGCTATTCATTTTCAAAACAGATGTGAAGTAATATTAGATTAAAAAGATGAAGTTGTTTTAGAAGAAAAAGAAGAAGAGGCTGACACTAAAAAAATTTTTGAAGATGAATCAAATGAGATGATTACTGAGGATTCAAATTAAGTTTAGTAAAATTATGAAATTTTAGATACTATTGAAAATAATATAGCCCTGATTCCATTTATTAAAAAACCTCATGAACTTGAGATGAAAGTTTTACCTGCTTATCTAAAGTATGCATATTTAGGGAACTCATCTATGTTACCAGTCATTATATCCTCAGATTTAACTGCATAACATAAAGAACAATTATTACAAATATTAGAATCATAAAAAAGCCTTTGGATGGAAATTAGCTGATATTAAAGGAGTCATTCCTTCAATTTGCATGCACCAAATTTTGATGGAAGATAACCATATGCCTAGAGCTGATCCTTAAAAGAGATTGAATCCTATAATGAAAGAAGTAGTTAAGAATGAAGTTTTAAAGTGATTGGATGATGGGATTATTTATCCAACTTTAGATAGTTCTTAGGTTAGTCCTACTCATTGTGCTCTAACGAAAGGAGTTGTGACTGTGGTTAAAAATGAAAGGAATGAATTGATTCTTATAAGGCAAGTTACTAGATGGTGAATATGCATTAATTAAGAAAATTAAATGTCGCCACTTGAAAAGACCATTTTCTTTAATCTTTTCTTGATCAAATGTTGGATAGATTAGCAGGAAATTATTATTTTTACTTTTTAGATGAATATTTTGGATACCACCAAATACTTATTGCTTTTGAGGATTAAGAGAAAACAAATTTTATTGATCCTTAAGGAACTTATTCTTTTAGAAAAATGTCATTTGGATTATGTAATGCCTTCACAACTTTTTAAAGATGTAAGATGTCATTTTTTTTGTGATTTCATTGAAAAAGGGATTAAAATTTTTATGGATGGTTTCTCAGTCTTTGGGACTTCTTTCAATTTATGTTTAGATCATTTAGAAAGAGTTTTAAAATGCTGTGAAGAAATAAACTTCATTCTCAACTGAGAAAAATGCTAATTTATGGTTGTAGGAGAAATAGTATTAGGGCATAAATTTTCTAAAAAAAAGTCATGGAAATTGATCCAGTAAAAATTCAAGTTATTATCGAATTGTTACCTCCTACTAATGTGAAGGGAATAAAAATTTTTCTAGGACATGTTGGTTTCTACAGGCCTTATACTAAAGATTTTTCAAAAGTTCCAAGCCTATATGTCAACTATTAGAAAAAGGTGCCAACTTTGATTTTAATGATGAATGCTTATATGCCTTTAACTTATTAAAAGAGAAACTAATCATTGCACGAAATATTGTTTAACCTGATTGGACAAAATGTGTAATGCTAGTGATTATGCTATAAAGGTTGTTTTAGGACAAAGATACGACAAAATGTTGAAACTTTGATTTTAATGATGAATGCTTATATGCCTTTAACTTATTAAAAGAGAAATTAATCATTGCACGGAATATTGTTTCACCTGATTGGACAAAATGTGTAATGCTAGTGATTATGCTATAGAGGCTGTTTTAGGACAAAGATACGATAAAATGTTGAAAGTGATATACTATGCTAGTAAAACCCTTAATGAGGCTAAAATTAATTACACTACAACTAAAAAGGAATTATTAGCTATAGTGTTTGCTTTTGATAAATTCATAGCATATCTTACTAGAACCAATTGTATTATGCATACTGATCATTCCGCTATTAAGTATTTAATGATGAACAAGGATGAAAAACCNTAAGGAAATCTTAAAAATCTAGGAAGGTCAAATGCAGAAGAAAAAGCATTTTGATACATATTTCTAAGAACAAAGGAGATATACATAAATGTAGTGACTGAAACGAAACTAACTTTGAGTCTATCAATGAGGCATCGAGAAATGCAAAATGGATGAAGAACGAAAAAAAAACATATTGAAATCAAAGAAATAGCCCATGTTCATGCCATAAAATTTACATGGGCAGTTGCTTTTCTGCTAAAGCATTTATTAATACAAAAAATATTGCAGCCAATAAAAAGTCATGTATATGATTTTTATTGATCTTGAAATGATATTAAGGTGAGTACCATGAAAATATAGCTAATAAGAACTTTAGGAGAAAATGAGCGTGTTAAAAGCAAATTGAAGTGTTGAAGAAATAATTGATGGTGCAGCGACTTGTGTTAGAAATAGTTATGGAATGACCAAATAAATTACAACAATAAGGCAACTTCATTTATCTATTTATTTATGAATTTTCTTTCATATGACTATTGATGATGGAAATACTTGCATCAAATAATCGAGTTAAATCATCAAGACATTCGAAAACATTTAGTTTGATTTTATTTTATTTTATTTTAAATTATCAAATAAGCAAGTTAATCAAACAAGTGTGCTTTCCCTAATCATGAAGTCATAAAGGAAGTGTGTTTACTGTAAAAGTTTCCCACAAAAGTTTTCAACACAAGTCAAATTAGTACTATGTCATAATCAATGTTTTAAAAGGCGAGGGTCATTAGAGGGGTGTTTTGGCTGTTAAATGGCGAGGCGTGAGCCACAAAGCGCCCGACATAAGCCCCGCGGTATAAAAGAAATATAAGGATTTAGAGATNCTACTGTAAAAGTTTCCCACAAAAGTTTTCAACACAAAGTCAAATTAGTACTATGTCATAATCAATGTTTTAAAAAGCAAGGGTCATGAGCGGGGTGTTTTGGCTGTTAAATGGCGAGGCGTGAGCCACAAAGCGCGCGACATAAGCCCCACTGTATAAAAGAAATATAAGGATTTAGAGATAAAAATAAGAACTTATACTCATTCGATTTCAAAACAGATCTTCTAGGACTAAGATTTTCAAGATATTGACATAAATCCACCACAAAAAATAAAAAAACATATAAAAATAAGTAAACACGTTTAAGCTAAAAAAATAAACTAGTTGTGCTCAATTGATCTCAATCCTTGAATATTATTCATTCTTCAAGTTCATCCTTAAAATCATTTTTTTTTCTTCACCAATAGTTCTGTCCAAATCACAACTATGTCCTTCATATTGTCTATATTCATTCATCACTTCCTTAAAGTCATCATCATGCTCAGTCTCAGATGCATTCACAATTTGTTTCTCCTTATAATTGCTACCTATATTATAAAAATAAATAAAATGATATTCATAAATATTTAAGATCTTTTTTATAAGAATACGTAATTATGTAAAGGACAATTAAAAATAAATATGAAACTTGTTTTTTCATTCAACTACTCTTTCCTATGAAAATATGTTATAAAAATATTTTTTTATTATGTAAGATTTTGTGATTCTACATTAGCATTAGTTATGGGCACATTTATGATTACATCAATATCAAATACATGTTCTTCATTCACCCAAGAAGTTTCATGTGGTAGCATTGAATCTTCTTTCCATTATAAAACCTGCATCCCTACGTATCTATTTCAGCGAAACTGCGGGCCTCTCAGGAAAGAGGTCTAGATCGAACGAAGGGTGCGAAATTGCAGGCCTTGCGGCTACAAAAAAGATATCTTCATCACGCGATGGTGATGGGTGCGAAACTGCGAGCTGATCCTGTGTATAATTGAGAAGTTGAAGGAAATGGAGGAGGTGGTTGGATCCCGCAGCACTTTCTGCGATTGTTTCTTTAGCGTACGGAAGACTGCAAGAGATGATGAGGGAGATTGTGGGAAACTGTGGGAGATACGAAGTTGTGATTTGGGTAGGTCTAAAAAATTGCACAGCTATGGCTTTAATTTCTTTTTAATTAGCTCGCAAGTGAGGTGTTCGCACCCCGTGAAGTGTAAAACAAGTTCCTGGACATAAAAGACGTGTCAAGTAGTACGTCCCATGAGTTATTACACCCTCATTAGGGTGGGGTATGATGCCACACACCTCGCCTAGTGACGCGCGCCAATAATGTATTTTAAAACGCTAGTCATAATTTTAAAAAATAAAGCAAAAAAAAAAAACAAATGAGGTCTCAATGAATCACATTCTCATCCAAAAAAGAAAACAACATATCCCATGTTCGTATAATATTTGACATCCACTTCAATCTTCCATTAGGCTTGTTTATGATTTTATCCAACCAAAAAATACCCTCTAGTTTTGGGTTTCTATTTGTAAGATGATGCATTATAATTAGTTTTGATTTATGTCCTCATAATATAATTAATAAGGTCTACACTATTAACGAATGATTATTAACAAAAATTTGATAACAACTGCTTTTATGTCATTATGGGATTCTCTATTGATCTTTGGAATCTCTCGCCCTTTCATTGTAGAAGCCTTATTCCCTATAATATTCATATTCATGAAGTTCTTTTCGCTCCAACATCTTTCATCTACAATCATCCAAGATCATTAATAAATAAATACAACTTAAATAAACTCACTAGGAATCACAATTTACAGATCATAATGTTGCCAATAGTGCACCACAAAGTCACAGTGTTCACTGAAATAAAATATTGCACGACATATTCATTTTGTAAAAATGGTTTCAAGTGCAACTATTTAAAGTGACCAAATGAAGCCTAATTTGATTGCAAGGATTAAGAATTTGTTTTTATGTCATTAAATTGGTGACAAATACAATTTTGTGTTAAAATAATTAATAAAAAAATATTTCTTGCAATGAAACGATAATACATGCTTTTTTTAATGTTAAAAAGACATTTAACTGAGTAAATCTTGACAACATATCAAATAAACATAAAGAGAAAAAGATATCTCAATAGTTAATGTTAAGTTTTGTTTAATTGTGCAATGGCTAGTTTTTAGAAATATTGAATATTGGCCAAACAATTTCTAAGAAAATTAGAGTTATATTCAAAGTCAAACTTTACCCCTTTTTTTAATTAAACTATTGGTAATGGAGATGCTTTTATCAAATAGTCGAGTCAAAAATTCTTTTTAAGATAGCAATTCTAATGATTGAGATATCTTTTGGTAAGCATTATGCAATGTTGTAATTACAAAATAAAATAATAGACTTCACAGAGATAAATAAGTTGATCTACAAGTGTACTACGCGTAGTAATGGAGTTATAGAGGAGCATGTATAGTATAGCACTTCTATCTAGAATTTTCAAAAGAAATAAAAATTTTTCTACATAGAATTTTTGAAAAAAAAAAAACTAAAAAATACTATTAAAGGAAACTTTAACAAACCACAACACCATATAGACACACAACCTCATCAACGATAAAAAATGTCATGTCNTGAGGTTTGGGCTACCTTGCTCTTATCACTACCTTGTGTACTGAATCTGATGTAAAGTATGACACTTGGGAATAAACTTTTCTATCACATAAACCCATTGAAAAACAAATTTGGAAACAATGAGAGATATTTTGGGAATAAACCATTGCTCTGAATTCTATTTTGGAACAAATGATGATTTAGTAAGGAGATATCATAACCTTACAAAATTAGGTAAATAGGATTGAATCTCGCTTGTACCATAGTGATGGTATTATGTTGATGAAAGTTAAGAATGTTTTTGCCTATAATGAGGCTATGATTAGATACATGAGGGGTGATCATTCTGTGGTATTTCCTACTTGCCCCATTTCACACCATATAACCTTCTGAGATGGATGAGGATATAGATTTGAGAGATGGTAATGATGAAGATGTTGATNGTTTACTTTTCAAATATAATTTTTTTTTTAAAATCTAAATGGATATGAATGGCACTATAACGCTACCTTTGGGCGTTATAACATTAATCATCAGACTATACCGGGAGCTATAGCGATATTGCCCAACATTATAGCGATGAATTAACCTGTGTGTTGTATTAAGAGCCTAGACCCATGGTTTTTACTATTGTTTCATCTCCTACACCCATTTTTTTTGCATTTTGCTCCTCTAGGGTTTCATTTTCTGCTTGATTGGCTTGGAGCTAGGCCTCCAAACTTTTGATTTCTTTATCTCTGGCTAATATCTTTACATTGGCTTTGAAAAATTTTGATTTGACTATGGATTTCATCCACATTATATATTAGGCCACAAATTTTAAAACTTTATGAATATAGTGTGAAATCCCTACTTAGATTATGTTATTAGGAGCCTTTTGAAGTTGAGTTTGTCATGTTTGGAATTTATCTAAAATATGAATAGATTAATCATGGCTCCTAAAATGAAGAGAGACAAGGAAAAAGAAACTTTTGACTCCAATAAGTTTGCCAGTGCAAAGGCACAGGATAGGTATGTTGATCTGCAATCAAAGAAATTGATTGCAAAAACAAACTTTTTTACGTCCTGGAAAAACAATTGAGAACTTGATTGCGAAGTGAAAATGGGAAAACTTTTGTTATTTCACTAATGTATTTGTAATTATAGTTGTTCTAGAGTTCTATGCTAACCTGCTTGACGAATCTGATGGTTTGGTTTTTTGTACGAGGGCAATACATAAATATCAGGTCTATTTGTATTAACCACATATATAAGCTGCACAGTGTTCCAACCTACTTTTTTTTTAAGTTCCATCCTACTAATGAGGAATTGGATAAGATTATGCAATTTTTACATGACGAGAATGGAGTTTGAAAGATTAAAAATGGGTGACAGGTGAATATTCTTTTTCTCTAAACTTATTGTTCATTCTCGAGCATGGAACTATTTCATATTCAATATATTACTACCTACCAACCATTTTAGTCAGGTAACCCGTGAAAGAGCCACTTTAAACTTTTGTATTTAGATGAAGAAACTTATTGAAATTGGTTCCCTTATTTATTCAAACATGCTTGTTTCCTTGAGAGGAGGAACTATAGGAGGTTTGGGCTACCTTGCTCTTATCACTACCTTGTGACTGAATCTGATGTAAAGTATGACCCTTGGGAATAAACTTTTCTATCACATAAACCCATTGGAAAACAAATTTGGAAACAATGAGAGATATTTTGGGAATAAACCATTGCTCTGAATTCTATTTTGGAACAAATGATGATTTAGTAAGGAGATATCATAACCTTACAAAATTAGGTAAATAGGATTGAATCTCGCTTGTACCATAGTGATGGTATTATGTTGATGAAAGTTAAGAATTTTTTTGCCTATAATGAGGCTATGATTAGATACATGAGGGGTAATCATTCTGTGGTATTTCCTACTTGCCCCATTTTCACACCATATAACCTTCTGAGATGGATGAGGATATAGATTTGAGAGATGGTGATGATGAAGATGTTGATGTGTAGTGTGTTGTTTTCTTTTTTCCTTTGATGTGTTTGAATATTTAAACTTTATTATGTTAGTGATTAGTTGTATTTATGTTGGAGTATGCTTGTATTTAGCTTTTGTTTCTTTTAAACTATTAGTTCTGCTCTTTATCTTTTTTCTCCAACTTTTTTCTCCAATTTAAATGCTAGAGTAGTATTGATTTTATGTTTTTTTAATCTTATGTTTACCACTACTCAGTATTTGTCTTTTCTACTTGTACCTACAATAATTTCCCCTTTTTCAATATAAAAATTTTTTCTCTTTCTTCATGAACTTTCCTGCTTGAAATTAGTTTTAAAAATTTAAGTTTGGGGGAAGGGAAAAAAAAATTTTTAAAATAAACTTTATTTTTCCTTGGGGAATTGTATTTTTAAAAATTATTTTTAACATAACCTGTGGTATTTAGCACTAACCTTAGAAAACNATTTTAAAAATTTAAGTTTGGGGGAAGGGAATAAAAAATTTTTAAACTAAACTTTATTTGTCCTTGGGGAATTGTATTTTTAAAAATTATTTTTAACATAACCTGTGGTATTTAGCACTAACCTTAGAAAACTATATTTTAGATTTTATGAAAGTTGTAGAAAACCTAAGTAAAAGTTTTTAATAATGAATGTTAATTCTAGAATTAAGATATTTAGTATGAAGGGTTTGGAGTTATGCTTTTGCTATTTAAAGTAAAGAAAATTATATTTTTGGAAATATTAAGGTTCTTAGATATATACTTGAAAAGAAAAAAAATTGAGACTTCATGAAAAATTATCAAAGCAAATACACATTTTTTAAAGTAAATAAATGTGAGAGGTTTTTGGCTTTAATAGGAGGATATTGGAGTTTAAAATCATTAAAGTCTATCCAGATATAGTAATCCTCACATGACATGTAAAAATAAAAGATAAAAGAAAAAAAGAGAGGATTGAAAATGATCCTAAAAGAAAAAAAAAAGAAAAGCAAAAAGAGAAAATATGCGAGGAAAATCTTGAGGAGATGCTTAACAAAAAATTGACTCTACTTGAATCGTCTTAAGAAAAGAAACTTAGTTAAATTTCTAACTTAGACTTAGAAGCATTAGCACATTTACTATTAAAGTTTTCATTAAATTCTTTTTCTCGTAATTCTTCTAAGTATCTTAAGTATAATAAATTGGAGTTATTTTTGAATCAAATAGANCCTAACTTAGACTTAGAAGCATTAGCACATTTAATATTAAAGTTTTCATGAAATTCTTTTTCTCGTAATTCTTCTAAGTATCTTAAGTATAATAAATTGGAGTTATTTTTGAATCAAATAGAAAATCAGAACTTTTAAACTTAACTGCTAAATATTCTTGTATTTTAGTTTTTAACCTAAGTTGTTAAAGATTTTTTTCTCAAAGTTTAACTATAGCATTTATAAAGCAGAAATTATGGAAGTCTTTAAGTTAAGTTTGCTACCACATGTTATAAATTTTATATAGTATAAGGAGTTACTTGAAGAAAAGTAAAGTTTCAGTTTGGGGGAATTGTTCCACCTATAAAAACAATTTTTAGTGCATATTTTATAAGCCTCTTATGTACATTTTGAATGATACTCCACTTCAGAGGATGGTATTTTGCATGTTTTTGGTTTTAGGCACATGGAATGAACAATTAGAGAAAATGAGAGAAAAATGGAGCAAAATTGAAAATTTTTGTGTGGCGCTTTAGTGTCACATACGAGCGAGATGGGCACTAAAGTGAACCAGGCTAGGTTTATACCTTTAGTAACTAGTTTTATAGAAGATCCATTGAATTTAGCCAAATTTTGGAGGGGCGTTTGAAGCAACCCTTGGTCATTTTCTATTTTCTATAAAATGAGAAGGAATGGGCCAAATTTAGAGACCTTTTGAAGCCTCATAAATTCAATTGGGCGATAATAGTGCATTAGGCTTTTCATATTTTGTGATCAAGTTTAAGTGTGAGTTTAATTTAGTTTGAAGAAGTTTAGAGATTTCTTAAAGGAAACTCCATAAGTTTACTTGGGGAGAAGACATAAGGTACTTTGTATTTGTGTTTAAATTTTTATTGTGAGACTTGGATTTCAATGAAAATGTTTTGTTATTATTTAATCTTCATGAATTCTGAGTAGTTCCTTTTTTTTTCTCCTTGCATCTGAAACATAATCTTGTGGGATGAGAATGATTTAAATATTTTTTTTTACTATTAAAAATTGTGATGGTATTTGCACCAAATATTCATTTACATTACAAAATGACCACTTGTGAGGTTAAAATATGTTAAAAAACATAATGACCTGGGAGGGATATAATTTTGCTCAATTAGTAGATACCACACTTCATTCTAAGTAGAGTCATTGTGATCACCTAAGAGGGAGTGAAAATAAATAGGGAGATAAGTTTTGATGGACATAGAATTGGTTAGTTCTAAAGTGACAGGCTAGATTCTTATAAATTTGGCTTATGGTTTAGTACCTTGACACTGAGATTTAGCCATACTGGAATAGGCTTAAGGGCGGCTTCTAGAGGTGAGAGGCTAGATGTTCTGATGCGGATCAAGATGTTAAGGAGTCGGCCTTAAGTTAGCCAATGTTCTTTGGTAGCATCGGGAGGGAATAACAAATAAGTTATACTTCTATTTGTCATAATACATCAATTTTGTTTGAAATCATATGAATCCAACATAGGTTAAAATCTCTATGCAAGGGGAAATATTTTCCATAATATCCAAACTCGTTATATTTTCTTAAGCTATTACATTTAGTTGTTATTTTCTTTATTAAATCATTATTAGTAATTTTTAGTAAGCGTATCATTTTAGACCTCTTATCTATTTAATTTGCAATTTAAAAAGAAATTCTGTAAGTTAATTTTAAGAGTTACTGTATTCCTCGTGGAATCGATACTGGGATTTTTAAGGAGAATCCTATATTACGTGAAACGATACGTATACTTGTTTAGTACCCATTGTGTGAAAATTTATTATATAATTCATAAATCATTACATTTTTTTCACACAAACTACTAAATATAATTTGAGACATTATTTTTGGCAAAATTAAGAAGATTAAAAGTACAAGTAATTGCGGGTTGGGTCAATTAGTGTTCTTTGTGAGTCTTTGATATTTATGGAGTTTGTGAGTCTTGTAAGTGTTTTTGGAGTCAGAGAAGTCACTGACCTTCAAAGGGGTGCTTGGGGGAACGTTCAAGATAAGTATTTGTATCTTTATCTTTTAGTTTTGTACTTTGGATTTGAGTTTTATAAATATGTTTTGTTTTGCTATCCTCATGCATTTTGAGTAGTTTTCTCTCTTTCTCCTTGTAATATGAAGTATTTAAGTAAGTGATTTTGATTTTGTTTAGAACTTCTTTTATTCCTAAAAATTGTGATGATATTTTTTTTCTGGATCTTCATTCACTTTACAAATTGGCCACTTGTATTGTTAAAATTTGTTAAGAAAACTTAGAGACCTGAGAGGACTAAGATTTCTTAACTTATAAGTAAGTAATTCTACCTTGGAATGAGCAGTGACGATCGTCCAAAGTGGGGTGCAAATAGAAAGGGAGATAAGATTTGATAGGTGTAGAATTTATGTTACTATAGTGACATGCTAGAGTCTTTTATCAATTTGTTCTAGAGACTGGAACTAAGGGTCACTGGTATGTCCTATAGAGGGGCACAGTGGGTAATCTAGGAGCGAGAGATTAGAACTTACCCCCACTACTATACATGCCACTACCAACTTTAGATTAGTCAATGTTCTTTGCACAATTCAATAGAAGTAAGGAATACATATGCTTCTATTTGTCACAATAGCACATTTAAGTTTCTAATAAAATTTGAAATCCTACACTGATAATGAATTTTGGGTAAGGAGAAAGTATCTTTTTATATTTTCAAGGTCATTACATTTACTTTTACTTGTATTTTTTTTGAATTAGTAAACTTAAATTTTATCTTTATATAGTTATTGTAGTCTTAAGTAAAGTTCTCTTAAAGTTAAAATTCATGTATTTCATTTCATTCATTTTTTGTTTACGTTTTCCCTATGGGATCGATACTGAGGTTCTTAAAGAAAACTATAGATTATTTGATACGATACATATACTTGCGTAGTACTGACCAAAGGAAAATATATTGAGATTTTCATACCTATTTTATACTGATTTTGATGATATGGAACTTTAAAGAAGGGTATTTTTGATGTTTTGTTGTAGGTATGATGAATTATGGTCATTGGAGCAAAAAGAAAAAAAAATGGTGCAATTTGGAGCAAAAAACGAGCAAGAAATGATATTTTTCCCTATCATCTTTTGATAAGTCTTTGGATGCTTAATCTCTTTTACACTTCTTACATATTTTTGAATGAGATTAAATTTTAAAGGAAGGTTGTTTTCATGCTTATTTTGTAGGGCTATCAGTTAGGAATGCAATGCAACTGAAATGGGCCGAAACAGAGCTAAAACGGAGCCAAACGGAGCAAAACGGTGAAGCTGCGCAGTCTGCCCGCCGACTGCGCCAAAACGGCACCGACGGAGAGATTTACCTGAGAAGATAAAAAAATTACAAAAAAGCTCGCCGACAGAGCCTTCAAGCCCGCCGACAGTGCTCGGGATGACTATGGACCGACTTTTGGCGGTTATGGGCTGAAATTCAATGTATTTAGATGCTTTTTGGAAGGGTGCTTGTGACAACTCTTCAAACTTCATCCCTACACTTTAAAAGAATGAATTTAGGTTAGAAACAGAGAAATTTTTGTGAGAGGAATGTTAGGAAGAGTGTGGAGAAAGTTTAAGGATTTTAGAATAGGAGTAAAAATGTAGATTTCTACCCTTTTGGAGAGATTGGAGAGGAGATTTTAAGAGAAATTGTAGGAGATATTCTAGCATTGCATGGATCGATGGGAGACTTTTTGGGAGTGATTTTCTTCTTTCTTTGAAGAGAAAAAGCTATGTATTGTGTTTTTCATTATCTTATGGTTTTGTAAACACTTATCTAGTGGATTTTCTTTGATAAAATGAAGTTTTTCGTTGTGTTTTCTTCATGCTTTGTGATGAGTTTCTCTTACTCTCTCTTATTGTTTGGAAATAATGGCATGATAANATTGTGTTTTCTTCATGCTTTGTGATGAGTTTCTCTTACTCTCTCTTATTGTTTGGAAATAATGGCATGATAAGATTATGTCATTGTTTTCATTTTACTTTTCTTTTGTAATGAGTAGAATTCATGTTTAAAATTTTGTGATGCATGTTAGAAGTNGTTGTTTTCATTTTACTTTTCTTTTGTAATGAGTAGAATTCATGTTTAAAATTTTGTGTTGCATGTTAGAAGCTGATTTAATTATCAATGTGTTGTTTTTACTTGCACTTTATTTACATTACAATAAACGTCTGTTGTAGTATTTAATTTTTTTGTAATTGCATTAAGACCCAAGAGGACTGTGTAATTCTCAACAAAGTTAAAACACATTTAGATTCCANTGGATTTAATTATCAATGTGTTGTTTTTACTTGCACTTTATTTACATTACAATAAATGCCTGTTGTAGTATTTAAATTTTTTGTAATTGCATTAAGACCCAAGAGGACTGTGTAATTCTCAACAAAGTTAAAACACATTTAGATTCCATGGATTATTAAGTTCATGGGAGTTGAATACAAATAAATAGGGAAATATACTTTGATGGGCGTAGAATTGGAGATTTTAGGGTGACAGACTAAAATCCCCATCAGTCCTATTATTTGTGTACTAAAGCAGAGATGTTAGCCCTCCGGTGAGGGGAACGTGGGAGCTACGAAGTGAGAGCCGGTATCCTCCCAGCCTAGCCACGGATTCAATAAACAAACATATGATTAGTCAATGTTCTTTATGCCTGGACCAAAGGGTAAAGAGTAGGGTTGCTCCTATTTGGCACATACAATATTTAATGCATCTCATTCCTTTACTTGAGCGATACGTATACTTGCGTTTGAAATTGTGACTTTACAAAATTATTATAAATATATAACTTTGGGTTCATAAATTTAAGCATATATAAAGTCGCTGTCAAGTACCCCTAGTGAGAAAATTATTTCATTAATTTTTATAATATTACATTTGTTCTCACTAGCCACTAAATATATTTTTGGTCAAGTTTTTGGCATATTAAAGAACATAAATATCTGTGTATTTGTGGGTTAGTCACCCGCCCTAAAATTTTCCAGGGAGGTGAGAGGTCATAGATTGGAGTAGGAAATGTAGATTTCNCGAGCGAGATGGGCACTAAAGTGAACCAGGCTAGGTTTATACCTTTAGTAACTAGTTTTATAGAAGATCCATTGAATTTAGCCAAATTTTGGAGGGGCGTTTGAAGCAACCCTTGGTCATTTTCTATNAGAGCGAGATGGGCACTAAAGTGAACCAGGCTAGCTTTATACCTTTAGTAACTACTTTTATAGAAGATCCATTGAATTTAGCCAAATTTTGGAGGGGCGTTTGAAGCAACCCTTGGTCATTTTCTATTTTCTATAAAATGAGAAGGAATGGGCCAAATTTAGAGACCTTTTGAAGCCTCATAAATTCAATTGGGCGATAATAGTGCATTAGGCTTTTCATATTTTGTGATCAAGTTTAAGTGTGAGTTTAATTTAGTTTGAAGAAGTTTAGAGATTTCTTAAAGGAAACTCCATAAGTTTACTTGGGTAGAAGACATAAGGTACTTTGTATTTGTGTTTAAATTTTTATTGTGAGACTTGGATTTCAATGAAAATGTTTTGTTATTATTTAATCTTCATGAATTCTGAGTAGTTCCTTTTTTTTTCTCCTTGCATCTGAAACATAATCTTGTGGGATGAGAATGATTTAAATATTTTTTTTTACTATTAAAAATTGTGATGGTATTTGCACCAAATATTCATTTACATTACAAAATGACCACTTGTGAGGTTAAAATATGTTAAAAAACATNGTTTAATCTTCATGAATTCTGAGTAGTTCCTTTTTTTTCCTCCTTGCATCTGAAACATAATCTTGTGGGATGAGAATGATTTAAATATTTCTTTTTACTCTTAAAAATTGTGCTGGTATTTGCACCAAATATTCATTTACATTACAAAATGACCACTTGTGAGGTTAAAATATGTTAAAAAACATAATGACCTGGGAGGGATATAATTTTGCTCAATTAGTAGATACCACACTTCATTCTAAGTAGAGTCATTGTGATCACCTAAGAGGGAGTGAAAATAAATAGGGAGATAAGTTTTGATGGACATAGAATTGGTTAGTTCTAAAGTGACAGGCTAGATTCTTATAAATTTGGCTTATGGTTTAGTACCTTGACACTGAGATTTAGCCATACTGGAATAGGCTTAAGGGCGGCTTCTAGAGGTGAGAGGCTAGATGTTCTGATGCGGATCAAGATGTTAAGGAGTCGGCCTTAAGTTAGCCANGAAAAACATAATGCCTGGGAAAGATATAATTTTGCTCAATTAGTGGATACCACACTTCATTCTAAGTAGAGTCATTATGATCACCTAAGAGGGAGTGAAAATAAATAGGGAGATAAGTTTTGATGGACATAGAATTGGTTAGTTCTAAAGTGACAGGCTAGATTCTTATAAATTTGGCTTATGATTTAGTACCTTGACGCTGAGATTTAGCCATACTAGAATAGGCTTAAGGGCTTCTAGAGGTGAGAGGCTAGATGTTCTGATGCGGATCAAGATGTTAAGGAGTCGGCCTTAAGTTAGCCAATGTTCTTTGGTAGCATCGGGAGGGAATAACAAATAAGTTATGCTTCTATTTGTCATAATACATCAATTTTGTTTGAAATCATATGAATCCAACATAGGTTAAAATCTCTATGCAAGGGGAAAAATTTTCCATAATATCCAAACTCGTTATATTTTCTTAAGCTATTACATTTAGTTGTTATTTTCTTTATTAAATCATTATTAGTAATTTTTAGTAAGCGTATCATTTTAGACCTCTTATCTATTTAATTTGCAATTTAAAAAGAAATTATGTAAGTTAATTTTAAGAGTTACTGTATTCCTCGTGGGATCGATACTGGGATTTTTAAGGAAAATCCTATATTACGTGAAACGATACGTATACTTGTTTAGTACCCATAGTGTGAAAATTTATTATATAATTAATAAATCATTACATTTTTTCACACAAACTACTAAATATAATTTGAGACATTATTTTTGGCAAAATTAAGGAGATTAAAAGTACAAGTAATTGCGGGTTGGGTCAATTAGTGTTCTTTGTGAGTCTTTGATATTTATGGAGTTTGTGAGTCTTGTAAGTGTTGTTGGAGTCAGAGAAGTCACTGACCTTCAAAGGAGTGCTTAGGGGAACGTTCAAGATAAGTATTTGTATCTTTATCTTTTAGTTTTGTACTTTGGATTTGAGTTTTATAAATATGTTTTGTTTTGCTATCCTCATGCATTTTGAGTAGTTTTCTCTCTTTCTCCTTGTAATATGAAGTATTTAAGTAAGTGATTTTGATTTTGTTTAGAACTTCTTTTATTCCTAAAAATTGTGATGATATTTTTTTTCTGGATCTTCATTCACTTTACAAATTGGCCACTTGTATTGTTAAAATTTGTTAAGAAAACTTAGAGACCTGAGAGGACTAAGATTTCTTAACTTATAAGTAAGTAATTCTACCTTGGAATGAGCAGTGACGATCGTCCAAAGTGGGGTGCAAATAGAAAGGGAGATAAGATTTGATAGGTGTAGAATTTATGTTACTATAGTGACATGCTAGAGTCTTTTATCAATTTGTTCTAGAGACTGGAACTAAGGGTCACTGGTATGTCCTATAGAGGGGCACAGTGGGTAATCTAGGAGCGAGAGATTAGAACTTACCCCCACTACTATACATGCCAACACCAACTTTAGATTAGTCAATG
>JXCR01040460.1:20930-38228 GCA_002079205.1 Phalaenopsis hybrid cultivar
CCAGTAACTTGTCTGATAGGTATTAATTCATTAGTTTATTTTGTTTCAACAGTCACTCCTCCTTTCTTAGGAATACAATGAATTGGACTTACCCATGCACTGTCTGAAATAGGATATATAATTTCAGTGTCTAACCATTTCAAAATTTCCTTCTTAACTACTTCTTTCATCATTGGGTTTAATTTTTTTTGTGGATCAACTCTTGGTTTAGATTGTTCATCTAGTATAATTCTATGCATACATATCAAAGGATTGATTACCTTAATATCAGCTAAGGTCCAACCAAAAGCTTTCTTATATCTTTTTAATGTATCAAACAGTCTTTGCTCTTGCAAATCATTTAATTCTAAAGATATAATAACAGGTAATGTAGATGAGTTTCCCATAAACACATACTTTAAGTGGCTAGGCAATATTTTCCACTCAAGTTCATGTGGTTTTATAATTGACAGAACTAGATTCTTATCAGAATTTTCTATAATATCCAACATTTCAAATCTTTCCTGAACATACTCTAATTTTTCATTTTCTAATTCGTCCAAAATAACTTCATCACTATCTTCAAATTGTTCGTTTTCTTCAAAATATTCTTTCAAATGTGCATTCAATAGATGTTCACTAATTTCCATGCGGAAACATTCATTATCTCTTTCAACAGCAGGGTATTTCATAGATTTCACAATGTTAAAAGTTACTTCTTGATCGTTAACTCTCATAATTAATTCTTCTTTTTGAACATCTATCATAGCTTTTCCAGTACCTAAAACTGGCCTCCCTAAAATGATAGGTATTTATTTATCTTCCTCCATATCTAAAACAATGAAATCCACAAGAAAGATAAATTTATCAACTTTTACTAACACATCTTCTATAACTCCCTTAGGATATGTAACAGAACGATCCGTTAATTGAAGAGTTACAGAAGTAGGTGAGACTTCTCCTAATCTTAATCTTTTGAAAATTGATAGAGACATAAGATTAATGCTGGCTCCCAAATCACATAAAGCTCTTCTATATTTTTTTCACCAATAGCACACGGTATAGTGAAACTGCCTGAATCTTTTAATTTTTCCAGAAGATTTTTCTGAATAATTGCACTACACTCTTCTCTAAGTGCAACAGTTTCATTATCAGTGAACTTCATTCTCTTGTTCAGAATATCTTTCATAAATTTCAAATAATTAGGCATTTGCTCTAAAGCTTCTACGAAGGGAATATTTACTGTTAACTTCTTAAGAATTTCTAAAAACTTGGAAAATTGTTTATTCTGTTTGTGTTGCTTCAATCTTTGAGGAAACGGTGGTGGAGGTTTCTCCACAGTAATTTTCATTGGTGTAAATGGATACTCTAAATCTGGGTATTCATGATCCTTTTCTTTTTCGGTATCCACTTTCTCTTTTTCAGTTTCTGTTTCTTTTTGCACTCTTGTTTCCAATTCTTTTCCACTTCGTAATTGTATCGCTTTGATTTGTTCTTTTCCTTGATCTTTAGGATTTTGCTCTACAGTACTATAAAAAGTTCCTAATGTTCGGTTACTAGCAGTTAATTGATTTTGTAATTAATTTCCTTGAATTTGAAATTGATTTCCTTGATTCTGCATTTGTTGACCCATGTTTAATATCAGCTCTTCCATAGACAACTTCTTTTCCTTAATTTGAGTGTTGCTGTTAAATCCTGGAGGATAAGAAGGTCTGTAATTAACATTTTTTTTGTTTGGATGAATTTCCTAATGGGTTCACTGGGTTGTTCGCCCATTGTTGATTTGTAGAAGAATTGCTATTCCAATTAAAATTTGAATGATTTTTCCAACCTGGGTTATAATAGTTTGAATAAGGGTTGTTGAGTCTATTAATAGCATTTAAAGTCTCATATGAAGGTTGAACATCCACAAATTGCCCAGATGAATTCTCTTCCATCATAGTAGTTATTCGAGAATAATAATGATCTAATTTCTTTGATATTGCAACAATCTGTGAAGCTAACATAGATATTACATCAGAATCATGGATACTAGCTACTCTTATAGGATTTGCCCTTTCAGAGGGCCATTGAAAAATGTTGGTAGCCATCTCTTCTATTAACAAATAAGCCTCATTAAAAGGGTTTGACATTAAAGAACCACCAGCCACAACATCTATAATCGATCTAAGTGATCCCATTAATCCTTTATAAAAATTTTGAATTATCAACCAATCTGGTAACGAATGATGAGGGCACTTCCTAAGAAGATCTTTAAATTCTCCCAAGCTTGTATGTTGACTTTCCATCAATCTGAGAACGATGTTATGTCATTTCTAAGTTTAGCAGTTTTGGGTGGAGGGAAATATTTGGATATAAATTTCTGTGAAAGTGATGTTATGTCATTTCTAAGTTTAGCAGTTTCGGATGGAGGGAAATATTTGGATAGAAATTTCTGTGAAAGTTGGATCTTTAAATCTCTCCCAAGCTTCATATATTGACTCTCCATCAATCTGACAGAACGATGTTGCTATTTCTAAGTTTAGCAGTTTTGGATGGAGAGAAATATTTGGATAGAAATTTCTGTGAAAGTTATCCCCAAGTTCTAATAGATCCTGGTGCTAACGAATTTAACTACATCTTAACCTTATCCCTAAGTGAAAAAGGAAAAAGTCTAAGTCTAACAGCATCGTTTTAAACTCTGTTATATTTAAAGGTAGCACACAGTTCTAAGAAACTAGCGAGGTGTAAATCAGGATCTTCATTTGGTGTACCTCTGAATTGGTTGTTTTGTACCATTTGGATAATAGCAGTTTTAAGCTCAAATGAATTAGCAGCTACATTAGGATTTTGGATAGATAAGTGAATTTCATCTTCTATAGGATTTGCATAATCTTGTAGGGGTCTAGGTTGATGTTAATTTTCTATTCCTTGATTATTCATGTTGTTTTCCATTGTATCAAAATTTCTAGGTTCTCTTCTCAATCTTCTAATTTTTCTAACAGTGCGTTCTAATTCTGAATCGTAGGGTATAAGATTTTCAGGTCCAAATTTACGCATAGAATTTGAAACCAGTACACAGAAAAAATTTAACTAAATATGAAAATAAGTTGCAATTCAAGTAAAAATTTTCTAATAATCCTAATTTATCCGTTACTCTAATTATGATTCTTAGTTACTCCCCGACAGTGGCGCCCAAAACTTGATAGCTACTTTATATATGCTTAAAAATACAAGTAATTAATACTGCTGCTAAAAGATTTAGTTCCTCAGCAACTGCACCAAAAACTCAATAACAGTTATAGATTTGATAAAGATGCATATATACATATATATATATAAAATATTCAATAATGTTAAGTCACACTTATCAATGCAAGTATACGTATCTCTCAAGTAATATAGGACTCTAATGGAGTACTAGATATTGATCCCACAGGGAGTAATATTAGAAGCTACGAACTAAGATTCTAGAAAAGNCGTGCGTTCTAATTCTGAATCGTAGGGTATAAGATTTTCAGATCCAAATTTACGCATAGAATTTAAAACCAGTACACAGAAAACAGTTAACTAAATATGAAAATAAGTTGCGATTCAAGGAAAAATTTTTTAATAATCCTAATTTATCCGTTACTCTAATTATGATTCTTGTTTACTCCCCGACAGCGGCGCCAAAAACTTGATAGCTACTTTATATAAGCTTAAAAATACAAGTAATTAATACTGCTGCTAAAAGATTTAGTTCCTCAGCAACTGCACCAAAAACTTAATAACAGTTATAGATTTGATAAAGATGTATATATATATATAAAATTCAATAATGGTAAGTCACACTTATCAACGCAAGTATACGTATCTCTCAAGTAATATAGGGCTCTAATGGAGTCCTAGATATCGATCCCACATGGAGTAATATTAGAAGCTACGAACTAAGATTCTAGAAAAGCAATATTTAATCGCAACAATGGAATTCAAATTGCTTCTGTCACTAATAGGCAATTGAAATAAATATGTAATTTTAAAAACTCTTAAATAACTAATTATACTAATAAGGTTTTAATGTGATATTCAATATATAAGAAATCTCTCACTTTTCTCCTTCTCCAACACTTAGANAAAAAACTCTTAAATAACTAATTGTACTAATAAGGTTTTAATGTGATATTCAATATATAAGAAATCTCTCACTTTTCTCCTTCTCCAACACTTAGAGAAGAGTTCACACTTAATCTCACCACAAAACTCTAAATTATAAGAATAATGGACTATAAATGGTTGTGGAATGAAAGATGGAAGAATGTGTGATGTGTAGAAGGTTGAATGGAGGGGGTGAAATGGCAGGAAGAGTCACTCTTCTGATCAATTTTGTCCCCAAATAAAGACTAGGGTTGGTTCTCCAATAGGTGCCTCCAAAAACTCTTCAAAAAGCATCCAAATTCATTGAATCTTCTAGAAATAGGGGCTGAACCGACATTGGCGTCGTCGGCACCCATTTTGGCACCATCGGCGCCAGTGTCCTGTAATTTAATTCATCCTCTCTGTCAAACGGTGTCGTCGGCACTACTTTTAGCACCGTCAGCGCTGAACAAATTTCAACTTCTTCATTTNCCGTCGGCGCCCATTTTGGCACCATCGGCGCCATTGTCCTGTAATTTAATTCATCTTCTCTGTCAAACGGTGTCGTCGGCACTACTTTTAGCACCGTCAGCGCTGAACAAATTTCAACTTCTTCATTTTTGCTCCAAATTTCATCATTTTTGCTTTCATTTTACTTTAAGTCTTAAAATTCAACAACATGTTAGAATACATAAGTTTGTCTTCCATTAAACTGCAATATCACAAAAAATAAGTATAAAATATGGGTCTAAAAATGCATATATTTTTGGTGTATCAAAATCCCCNTTCTTCATTTTTGCTCCAAATTTCATCATTTTTGCTTTCATTTTACTTTAAGTCTTAAAATTCAACAACATGTTAGAATACATAAGTTTGTCTTCCATTAAACTACAATATCACCAAAAATAAGTATAAAATATGGGTCTAAAAATGCATATATTTTTGGTGTATCAAAATCCCCNAGAAAACATTAAATACATAAAGAGAAGACATACATGTTGAAGGTTTTGATTTTGAAACTTTAATTTTGAAATACTGCAAGTGCTAATATAAAAAGCTACAAGACTTAAAACATTAAATTGCAAATAATACATATAAAATCTGCTGAGAAAGAGTTAATTACACCTCATTTAACAAAATACTGAAACTAACAACATAGCTAAAAAACAAAGTTTCACAATCTAACAAATAGTCTCAACAATATATAAAAAAACAAACAACATATTAATAAAGTACAATCAAATATAACTAAAGGAAATCATATCACCAATCATCATCATCTTCTTTATCTACATCCAAATTCTGCTGCTGATATGGATTAAAAACAGGGTGAGTAGGAAACTGAACTGAATGATCACCCTTTAAGTATCTCACCAACGCATCATCATAAGCAGCATCATATTCAAAGTTCTGTTGTATCAAATCATCAATGTGAGCATTTCATGTTCTGCAACCTATGATCCATTCTTAAGATATCTCCATACTGGATCATCATCTGGTCTAAAATTTCTCTGTTAGTAAGGTCATTAGAAGTAGGGGTCCTCGAAGTAGAAGAAATATCTCTGATCTTACTCCCAGATCTCCAATCAACATGAGATTCACATGTCTTTATATTGGCAGGCCCAATAGGTCTTAGTGGCTCAATCCTCTCTTCCACATATCTAAAATCAACTCTTGCATGTTCACAAAGTGTAAAAATAAGTGCAGAGTGTACCAAACCACCAGTGTTCTCTCCCAAAACAATAGATCTAGTGTTCATAAGGATAATAGAACCTATATTTATCCTCTTCACCTGCTGAATATAGAAGTTTAGGATGACTCTATCCATGGTCACTTCACTATGATGGTTTGTTGGAATCATTCTTCCAGAAATAAAGTAGTGTCAGACCTTAGATACTACATTAGAATAGAAAGAGGAAAGTTTACTTTAACACCATTTTTGACTTTCCAAGTCCCACTTCCATTAGTAAGAAAAGAAATAACCTCATCTAAAGTCTCATTAGTAGCAGAAAATGATTTATACTAGCAACTGTAAACATCTTCCAACTGATAAAACTCATTAATTTTACTTGGACAAAACTCCACCATTTTTCCAGGAATAAAAACAAAATCATCAGAAGTTTTAGTAAAATTGGCATAGAATTCCATCACTACATCAATAATCGCATCGGCAGTAAAATAACATAAATTTTCCAACTACTGAGCATTGATCAGTTGCTCGACTTCTCCTCTCACATTTCTAAAACCATGATCCAAAATCACTTTTTTATTTTCAAGTAGACTACTAATCGAGCACTAGCCCTGAAGCTAACAAATTTTTGCTCATCATAATCTACTTTTCTTTTTTCCTTTGCTCCTTCTTGATGTCATGGGAAATCTAGAGAAAATTCAAAAAAAATCAAATAAATTCCAAAAATTCTAAAAATCACGATGTAAAACACTTTAAACTTAAATCCACTAGTTCTTCACATAAGGGTTTTCTCAAAATCTCTCAAAAATTCAAAAATTTTGGATCTCGGCAATGTGAGACAGATCCTTGGTGAAAATAAAAAATTTTTAGTTCAAAGTGTAGCTCTTACCTAGAGAAGATAAAATCCAAAGTTCNGATTTTTAAAACCATGATCCAAAATCACTTTTTTATTTTCAAGTAGACTACTAATCAAGCACTAGCCCTGAACCTAACAAATTTTTGCTCATCATAATCTACTTTTCTTTTTTCCTTTGCTCCTTCTTGGTGTCATGGGAAATCTAGAGAAAATTCAAAAAAATCAAATAAATTCCAAAAATTCTAAAAATCACAATGTAAAACACTTTACTTAAATCCACTAGTTCTTCACATAAGGATTTTCTCAAAATCTCTCAAAAATTCAAAAATTTTGGATCTCGGCAATGTGAGACAAATCCTTGGTGAAAATAAAAAATTTTTAGTTCAAAGTGTAGCTCTTACCTAGAGAAGATAAAATCCAAAGTTCCTTTGCCTTAAATTCACCTCAATTCCAAGCAAATACAAGCCCTAGGTGTGAAAAACGGAAGTTGAAGGTGACTCAAAGGGTAAAAATGGCGGTTTATGGTGAAAACTGTAAATTTAAGGAGTTAAAGGTTGTTCTCGGGTTGAGGGCGCTGTCGGTGCCCATGTCAGCGTCGTCGACGCTGAAGGTCTAAAAATTCCTTTTTCAATTTTCAATTTCCTTTCAATTTTCTCCAAAGTTTTATAGTATTCTTAAACACAAATTTTATCCAATTGATAATTCACAAACAAACATTTTCACAAAAAAATCATTTTCACAAACAACAACAAACTAACTTTTATATATGAAAATACACTTTACAAACACATTTTTCTAATCACACTTTCACACATACTAAGCAAATTAAATTATAAATCAACATTGAAATCAAGCCACAACACTAAATACTAACACAAAACTGTACACATAATCAAAGTTCAAAATTCTAAAGCAAAGTAAACTAAATTAAATCCACATAATCACATTAAGTACATAAGTATTTTAAACTAGTAANGTTGAAATCAAGCCACAACACTAAATACTAACACAAAACTGTACACATAATCAAAGTTCAGAATTCTAAAGCAAAGTAAACTAAATTAAATCCACATAATCACATTAAGTACATAAGTATTTTAAACTAGTAGAGAGAGTCCAAATTATTCAGCTATTCTGCCTCATCTTCAGTGCTTTCTCCTCCTCTGATATCTCTCATCGACTGATAATGAACTTACAAATTGTAGAAGGATTGGTACGGGAATTGATCAGTTGAATTTTCTTTGATCCATCCTTTTTCCTTAAACATTCGCACTAATCCTGCTTCAAATGTTCCAGTATGATCAAAATTCTCTTTCATCCTCCAATCAAGGNATACAAATTGTAGAAGGATTGGTACGGGAACTGATCAGTTGAATTTTCTTCGATCCGTCCTTTTTCCTTAAACATCCGCACTAATCCTGCTTCAAATGTTCCAGTATGATCAAAATTCTCTTTCATCCTCCAATCAAGGTGATCAAAAAGGTACTTAAGATCTCCTATTGCATTCATAATACTCTAAAGTTCTCTTTTTATTTTCTTCAATTTCTTTTCCACAGTAAGTGAACTTCCAACCGTTGGTGGCATCAATGGGGTTGAAGCATGTGATGAGTGATCTAAGATAATATCTAATGCTTCATTCCCATTCCCAACATAATTATCATCAATAGGAATCATGGGCTCCCAAGGTAATAAAACTTTTCCCCAACTTTCATATGGAACTTGAGATTGACTGCAAAGTAAGAAAATTGTGGAAGGATGTCAAAGTCCATAAATTGGTCCATTCATAATAATGCCCGTAACAGATTTAAATATGATAGATCCTATATCAATGGGTTTTTCTNTACTACATTAGAATAGAAAAAGGAAAGTTTACTTTAACACCATTTTTGACTTTCCAAGTCCCACTTCCATTAGTAAGAAAAGAAATAACCTCATCTAAGGTCTCATTAGTAGCAGAAAATGATTTATACTAGCAACTGTAAACATCTTCCAACTGATAAAACTCATTAATTTTACTTGGAGAAAACTCCACCATTTTTCCAGGAATAAAAACAAAATCATCAGAAGTTTCAGTAAAATTGGCATAGAATTCCATCACTACACCAATAATCGCATCGGCAGTAAAATAACATAAATTTTCCAACTACTGAGCATTGATCAGTTGCTCGACTTCTCCTCTCAGATTTTTAAAACCATGATCCAAAATCACTTTTTTATTTTCAAGTAGACTACTAATCAAGCACTAGCCCTGAACCTAACAAATTTTTGCTCATCATAATCTACTTTTCTTTTTTCCTTTGCTCCTTCTTGGTGTCATGGGAAATCTAGAGAAAATTCAAAAAAATCAAATAAATTCCAAAAATTCTAAAAATCACAATGTAAAACACTTTACTTAAATCCACTAGTTCTTCACATAAGGATTTTCTCAAAATCTCTCAAAAATTCAAAAATTTTGGATCTCGGCAATGTGAGACAAATCCTTGGTGAAAATAAAAAATTTTTAGTTCAAAGTGTAGCTCTTACCTAGAGAAGATAAAATCCAAAGTTCCTTTGCCTTAAATTCACCTCAATTCCAAGCAAATACAAGCCCTAGGTGTGAAAAACGGAAGTTGAAGGTGACTCAAAGGGTAAAAATGGCGGTTTATGGTGAAAACTGTAAATTTAAGGAGTTAAAGGCTGTTCTCGGGTTGAGGGCGCTGTCGGTGCCCATGCCAGCGCCGTCGACGCTGAAGGTCTAAAAATTCCTTTTTCAATTTTCAATTTCCTTTCAATTTTCTCCAAAGTTTTATAGTATTCTTAAACACAAATTTTATCCAATTGATAATTCACAAACAAACATTTTCACAAAAAAATCATTTTCACAAACAACAACAAACTAACTTTTATATATGAAAATACACTTTACAAACACATTTTTCTAATCACACTTTCACACATACTAAGCAAATTAAATTATAAATCAACATTGAAATCAAGCCACAACACTAAATACTAACACAAAACTGTACACATAATCAAAGTTCAGAATTCTAAAGCAAAGTAAACTAAATTAAATCCACATAATCACATTAAGTACATAAGTATTTTAAACTAGTAGAGAGAGTCCAAATTATTCAACTATTCTGCCTCATCTTCAGTGCTTTCTCCTCCTCTGATATCTCTCATCGACTGATAATGAACTTACAAATTGTAGAAGGATTGGTACGGGAATTGATCAGTTGAATTTTCTTTGATCCATCCTTTTTCCTTAAACATTCGCACTAATCCTGCTTCAAATGTTCCAGTATGATCAAAATTCTCTTTCATCCTCCAATCAAGGTGATCAAAAAGGTACTTAAGATCTCCTATTGCATTCATAATACTCTAAAGTTCTCTTTTTATTTTCTTCAATTTCTTTTCCACAGTAAGTGAACTTCCAACCGTTGGTGGCATCAATGGGGTTGAAGCATGTGATGAGTGATCTAAGATAATATCTAATGCTTCATTCCCATTCCCAACATAATTATCATCAATAGGAATCATGGGCTCCCAAGGTAATAAAACTTTTCCCCAACTTTCATATGGAACTTGAGATTGACTGCAAAGTAAGAAAATTGTGGAAGGATGTCAAAGTCCATAAATTGGTCCATTCATAATAATGCCCGTAACATATTTAAATATGATAGATCCTATATCAATGGGTTTTTCTATCTGAATGCAGTAATTCAAAATAGCACTTTTTTTAGTGACTCTACTAATTTTCATGGTAGGGAGTAATTTTGCATAAATGAAGAAATGTCATTGCTTTGATATTGGATTAAGCAATAAAGCAGAGAAACTAACATATCCTTCCATCTCGCATTTCCCAAATATCACTTTCATTTGTCAAAAAATTATAGACATCTTGCATCAAATCTCTCGTNGTCTCAATCTTGCATTATATAATAAAACTTCTTGTCCAGGTTCAAACTTCTTTTGAAGAATCTTCCGATCATGCCATATTTTCATTTTCTCTTTATATATTTTTGCATTACCATATGCTTTATTTCTAACTCCTCAAGTTCATTGAGTTGCAATAATCTTTTCTCATCAACATCCTTTAAATTAAAATTAAGGTCCTTAATAGCCCAAAATATTTAATGCTCCAATTTTACTGGTAAGTGGCATGTTTTTCCAAAAATAAGTCTATATGGGGACATTCCTATGGGATTCTTATAAGCAGTTATGTATACCCATAATGCAGTATCTAATCTAGCAGACCAATCCAATTTATAAGGATTTATAGTTTTTTTCTAAAATTTGTTTAATTTTACTATTTGATATTTCTGTTAGACCACTAGTTTGAGGATGATAAGCAGTAGAGAATTTATGCATAATATCATATTTCTTAATCAATTTTTTTATTCTCTTATTCCTAAAATGAGATCCTCCATCAGTAATAATTACTCTCGACATTTTATATCTTGTAAAAATATTTTTAATTAAAAATTTAGAAACAATCTGAGCATCACATCTAGGTACAATAATAGATTTAATCCATTTGGACATATAATCAAAAGCAAGCAATATATACAAAATCCCAAATGAAGGCATAAATGGTCCCATAAAATCTAATCTCCACACATAAAAAATTTCAACTTCTAATGTGTAATTTAGAGACATTTCATTTCTTCTAGAAATATTTCCTACTTGTTGACATTGATTTCATGATTTAATATATTCATTAACATCTTTAAAAAAGAGTAGGCCAATAAAATCCAGCTTGTAAAATCTTATATGCAGTTCTATTCGTTCCAAAATGTCCTCCAAATTCATAATCACGACTCTTTCAATTATCTGTTGAGTTTCCTCATAAGGCACACACCTTCTAATAATTAGATCTTTACATTGTTTATACGCATATGCGTCATCCAAAAAATAGAATTTTGAATCATGTATAAAATTCTTTAATTGTGGATTTTTTATATCAGGTGATAAAATATCACTTACAATATAATTTATTATGTCTGCATACCACAGTACATTTATTTCATCAATACTATATAATTGTTCATCAGGGAAATTATCTAAAATTTTATTTGCAAAATTAGTTAATATTTTCATTTCTATTCTAGACAAATGATCAGCTATTTGATTATCATTTCCCTTTCTATCAACTGTAGTAAAATCAAACTCTTGCAATAGAAGTATCCATCTAATTAATCTTGGTTTAACATCCTTCTTACATTAAGTATTTAATATTAGAATGATCTGTATTCACTATACATTTAGTTCCAATTAAGTAAGGTCTAAATTTATCAAAGGCTTAAACAATAACATGTAACTCTCTTTCAGTGGTAGTGTAGTTAATTTGAGAATCATTTAGAGTTTTACTAGCATAATATATCACTTTAAAAACTTTGTTGTGCCTTCATCCTAACACAGTCCCAATAGCATAATCACTAGCATCACACATTATTTTAAATGATTTCTCCCAATCAGGTGGTACTATTATAGGTCCAGTGATTAATTTTTCTTTCAATAATTCAAATGCTTTTATGCATTCCTCATTAAAATTAAATTTCGTGACCTTTTCTAAAAGTTGGCATAATGATTTAGTAATTTTAGAAAATTTTTTTATGTAAGTCATGTAGAAACCTGCATGTCCTAAGAGCTTCTTACCCCTTTAACATTAGTCAGAGGTGGTAAATTTTTCATTAACTTGAGTTTTTGCAGGATCTACTTCCATGCCATATTTTATGCCCAAGTACAATTCCTCCACCAACCAAAAATTGGCATTTTTTCCCAATTTAGTACTAGGTTGACTTCTTCACATACTTCCATAACTTTTTCTAAATTATTTAAACATAATTCAAATGAAGTTCTGAATACAGAAAAATCATCCATAAACAGTTCCATTCCATGTTCAATAAAATTGCTAAAGATTGACATCATACATCTTTAAAATGTTGCAGTGCATTGCATAGTCCAAAAGACATTCTATGAAAAGCAAATGTTCTATATAGGCTAGTAAATGTTGTCTTCTCTTGATCCTCTAGAGCAATTAGAATTTGGTGATAACAGGTATATTCATCTAAAAGCAATAATATTTGTTCCCAGCTAATCTATCCAACATTTGGTCTAGAAAAGGTAGAGGAAAGTGATCTTTTCTGGTGGCCATGTTTAATTTTCTATAATCAATACAAATTCATCAACCAATAACTTGTTTTATTAGTATTAGTTCATTTTTCTCATTTTCTTCAACAGTCACTCCTCCTTTCTTTGGAACACAGTGAACTGACTTACCCAAGCACTATCTGAAATAGGATATATAATTCTAGCATCTAGTCATTTTAATTTTTTTTTATCAACTTATTTCATTATTGAGTTTAATCTCCTTTGAGGATCAGCTTTAAGTTCATATTGTTCATCTAATAAGATTCTGTGCATACAAATAGAAGGACTAATTCATTTAATATCTGTTAAAGTTCATTCAAAAGCCATTTTATATTTTTTTTAATGTCTCTATTAATTTTTGTTCTTGAATTTCTGCTAATTCAAAAGATACACTAACAGACAATGTAGATGACTCTTTTAAAAAAAAGATATTTTAAATGGGCAGGTAATATTTTCAGTTCAAGTTCAGGTGGTTTAATAGTTGAAGGAATAAGATTTTTATTATCATTTTTCAACAAATCTAAAGTTTCAAATTTGCCCTGAATATAATCTAAAGCTTCTTCTTTTATTTCGTCCTTGTTTTCAAAAAATTCTCTTTGCTTAAATTTATTTTCAAACTCAGTCTTAAATTACTTATTATTCAGATAATCAGTTACTCCATTCTAAAAGATTCATTATATTTTTATATTGTTGGATATTTTATATCTTTTGCAATGTTAAATGTTACTTCTTGATCATTAACTCTCATTATTAATTCTCCTTTTTGGACATATATTACAGCTCTTCGTGTTACAAGAAATGGTCTCCCAAAAATAATAGGAATTTCTTTATCTTTCTCCATATCCAATACTATAAAGTTTACAGGGAAAATAAATTTGTCCACTTTTACTAATACATCTTCTATAACTTTTTTTGGATAAGTTATTAATCGATCAGCTAACTGAAGAGTTACAGTAGTAGGAAAATCTCTCCCAAATCTAAATGTTTAAAGATTGATAAAGGCATAAGATTGATACTCGCTCCTAAATCACATAAAGCTTTTTCCAAAAAATTTTTCACCAATAGCATAAGGTATAATAAAACTATCAGAGTACTTTAATTTTTCAAGAAGCTTTTTCTGAATAATAGCACTACACTCTTCACTTAGTGCAACAATCTCATGATTTGTAAACTTCCTTTTCTTGTTTAGTAGCATTTGTTCCAAAACTTCAAAAAGAGAAATATTTATCGTTAATTTCTTAAGGATTTCCAAAAATTTTGTAAATTATTTATCTTTGTTCTTCTGCTCCAGTCATTGAGGAAAAAGAGGTGATGGTTTGTCTAAAGGACTTTGTGTTTGCTCATTTTCATTTTGGCCACTTTCCATTGCTTCCTTCTCTTCATCAACTTCANCAAGAGGAATATTTATAGTTAATTTCTTAAGGATTTCCAAAAATTTTGTAAATTATTTATCTTTGTTCTTCTGCTTCAGTCATTGAGGAAAAAGAGGTAATGGTTTTTCTAAAGGACTTTGTGTTTGCTCATTTTCATTTTGGCCACTTTCCATTGCTTCCTTCTCTTCATCAACTTCAGTTTTTCTTTGGATCCTTGTTTCAATTTCTTTTCCACTTCATAATTGAATAACTTTAATTTGCTCTTTATTTTGATCTTTTGGATTAACTTCTACTATACTTGAAAGAATTCTAGATAGTCTGTTACTGAGTGCAGTAATAATATGTTCTAATAGCAGCTTCTTGATTCTACATTTGATTTCGCATGTTTAACATTACTTCTTCCATCGTCAACTTCTTCCTTAACCTATGGGTTAGGATTAAAATTAAATCTAGAAGGATAATAAGGTTGATAACTAGGATTTCCTTAGTTGTTCAAATTTCTGGAGGGATTCACCGAATTGTTATAATTATTCCAACTAAAATTATGGTGATTTTTCCATACAGGATTATAAAAGTTAGAATATGGATTGTTATTTTGATTATTTATAGCATTTAAAGTTTCATAAGATGATTGAGTATCAATGATCGTCCTAGTAAATTTTCCTCTAATACTAGGGGTATTTGAGAATAATTCACTCTTATTTGATCAATATTTTTTGAAATAGCAGCAATTTGAGATGCAAAAATAGACATTGCATCAAAATCATGAATACTAGCTACTCTCTTAGGATTTACCCTTTCAGAAAGCCATTGAAATTTGTTAGTAGCTATTTCTTCAATTAAATAATATGTTTCATCAAAAGGTTTTAACATTAGTGATCCACCCATAACATCATCTATAATAGATCTAAGTGATCCTACTAATCCAATATAAAATGTTTGAATTATTAACCAATCTGGAAGAGCACGGTGTGGACATTTTCTAAGAAGATCTTTAAATCTTTCCCAAGCTTTATATATTGATTCCCCTTCAAACTGACAAAAAGATGTATTATCATTTCTAAGCTTAGCAGTTTTTTAGGGTGAAAAATATTTAGCTAAGGATTTTTATGATAATTCTCCCCAATTTCTAATAGATCCAGGTGCTAATGAATTTAACCAAGCCTTGGCTTTATCCCTTAATGAAAACAAGAAAAATTTTAAGCCTAACATCATCATTAGACACTCTGTCATATTTAAAAGTAGCATAAATTGCAAGAAAACTAGCAAGNTATTTACCCTTTCAGAAAGCCATTGAAATTTGTTAGTAGCTATTTCTTCAATTAAATAATATGCTTCATCAAAAGGTTTTAACATTAGTGATCCACCCATAGCATCATCTATAATAGATCTAAGTGATCCTACTAATCCAATATAAAACGTTTGAATTATTAACCAATCTGGAAGAGCACGGTGCGGACATTTTCTAAGAAGATCTTTAAATCTTTCCCAAGCTTTATATATTGATTCCCCTTCAAACTGACAAAAAGATGCATTATCATTTCTAAGCTTAGCAGTTTTTTGGGGTGAAAAATATTTAGCTAAGGATTTTTATGATAATTCTCCCCAAGTTCTAATAGATCCAGATGCTAATGAATTTAACCAAGCCTTGGCTTTATCCCTTAATGAAAACAAGAAAAAATTTAAGCCTAACATCATCATTAGACACTCTGTCATATTTAAAAGTAGCATAAATTGCAAGAAAACTAGCAAGATGTAAGTTTGGATCTTCAGTAGGTGTTCTTCCAAACTGATTATTTTGTACCATTTGGATAATAGCAGGTTTAAGCTCAAATGAATTAGCAGCAATATCAGGATTTTGAATAGTCAAATGAATTTCATCTGCTGTCGGATTAGCATACTCTTTTAAAGGTCTTTGTTGATTTTCATTTATTTGATTATTTAAGTTAGTCACCATTTCATTTAAGTTTTTAATTTCTTTTTGTTGTTTTCAAATTTTTCTAATAGTACACTCTAATTCTGNACTGTCGGATTAGCATAATCTTTTAAAGGTCTTTGTTGATTTTCATTTATTTGATTATTTAAGTTAGACGCCATTTCATTTAAGTTTTTAATTTCTTTTTGTTGTTTTCAAATTTTTCTAATAGTACGCTCTAATTCTGAATCGTAAAGTATTAAACCTTCAGACCCAATATTTCACATAAACAAATATAATACCAAGGAAAAATTTCTTAAAAATAACTCTTAAATAAAAAAATATTTTTTTTTGGATTTTTGAATTTTTCTAATTTTTTTAATCTTATAAATATATATATATATATATATATATATATAATTATCTCTAAATTTCCTAATTTATCAAATATATTTAATTTACCAATACCTTCCATAACAACGGTATCAAAAACTTGATCCTGACATTTGATATAGTTGTGTAAAAATCATATAGTTGACTCCGCTATACAATGACGCCAAAAACTTGATGCAATATTTTATGATTTAAAAATTTAAGAAATTAATGTTGGGATTCTATGCAAATATAGGTATCATTATCAAGTAATAATAGACTTTCTAATTAAGCCCCAAATATCGATCCCACGAGGATGGTTTAAATTTGAAATGATAAATTTACTAAGAAATTCATATAAAGTCAAAACAAAATTACTGTCACTAATATTGAATGTTGAGATGTTATCAGAACTAAATTATTTAACTAATAGCAATACTAAAATGTAAAGTTTAAATAGTAACTACTAAATTATTAAACTATTAAACTATGTTTATGTTTATGTGATGAAGATTTCTTATGTGAAAAAAACATCTTTCCCACTACAATGAGATTTTGGTAAAATGAGATGAGATAAATGGTTATAATATGTATTGTGCCAAATAGGAGCAGTTTTAATTCTCTACCCTGATACAGTGTTATAGAAAATCATTGTCTAATCCCAGGTTTTGTCCCTAAATCCATGGCTAAGTGTCGGCACTATTTTTGGTATGGGGTTTGTCCGTAAGAAGCTGTCGGTCATCGGAATTGAAATCCAGTTGCCCGCTTCGGAATGACATTTTTTAAAAAAATTTTAATTTTTGAAAAAGATGAAGTCAAACTGATCCCATAATTTTCATAGTTTAGATGAAAGAGCGTTTTACCTCAAATCCTGTATCTATCC
>JXCR01040460.1:61251-78348 GCA_002079205.1 Phalaenopsis hybrid cultivar
AATTCTATGAACGAAGTTCTCCTTCATAGAATCAAATGTGATCCTCACTCTGTTGTAGAACTCATACTCCATTTCCCGGATCATATGTTTCACAACATATTTTAACAATTCAATTGGTCATATCTAAAAGTAAATTAAGTTCGGAGTTGGAAAATCATCATAATTTATTTTATATTTTAATATCGGCACATCCATATTATCTCTTCATTTCATCATATCTCAGAGTAGGGAGAAAGATAAATTAAACTACTTAGACTTCATGAGAAAGATACAATAAAACACAAATTTCATATATAAATGAAAGTTCAAACAATACTAATAAACAAACAACACTTATCTGAAACTCTTTCTCGAAGTAAATCCCTTGTAGCCTCTTCTATGAAATGTAGGAGGGAGAAATCTCTCACTTTTCTCCTTCTCCAACACTCTTAGAGAAGAGTTCACAGTTAATATCACCACAAAACTCTAAATTATAAGAACAATGGACTTTAAATGGTTGTGGAATGAAAAATGGAAGAATGTGTGATGTGTAGAAGGTTGAATGGAGGGGGTGAAATGGTAGGATAAGTCACTCTTCTGATCAATTTTGGCCCCAAATAAAGTCTAGAGTCGGTTCTCCAATAGGTGGCTCCAAAAATGCTTCAAAAAGCGTTTAAATTCGTCAAATCTTCATAAAACAGGGACTGAACCGACATTGGCACCATCGGCACCAGTGTCCCGCAATTTAATTCGTCATCTCTGTCAAGCGGTGCCGTCGGCGCTGAACAAATTTCAACTTCTTCATTTTTGCTCCAAATTTCATTATTTTTTCTTTCTTTTTACTTTAATTTTGGTGTATCAATACATATATTTTTTGGTGTATCAATCTCTAATAAAAAATTGGCTTCACTTGAATCGACTTAAGGAAAAAAGCTTTATTACATTTTTTAAACTTATATTTGATTATTAGTAGCATTATTAGTAAAGTTTTCATGAAGTACTTTTTCATATGAATATTCTAAATATCCTTGATATGACAAATTACAATTCTTCTTAAAATGAATAAAGATTCAGAAATCTTAAAATTGACTACTAAGTACTCTTAGACTTAGAATTTAAATCTAAGTTATTAAAGAATTTTCTTAAATTTTACTATTTTATTTTTTTGAATTAAAGTATAGAAGTTATAAGTTANGGTTAAATCTAAGTTATTAAAGAATTTTCTTAAATTTTACTATTTTAATTTTTTTGAATTAAAGTATAGAAGTTATAAGTTAGTCTCTATCATAAGTCATATGTTTGCATTCTTCCGTATTGTGTCTGTGATCTTCGTGGTCCGTAAAATATTTTTTGTTATCCTAAAAAAAAGTTTCGATCCTCATTAGCATTGTCTCCTGAACAACTCCTTATTTTAGATGGTGTCCACTATATCTACCTTAGACACCTTGAGTGGGGTCTCGAGGGGGCCCCTGGATTATACTAGTGGTGTTCACAATATTGGAAAAATTGGTGGTTTTGGGCCTTAGTTTGTTGCCTCTGATCCTCATGACATTTAGTGGAGTGATTGTCAAGGTGACCCTCATAGTGGGAAGGTTGGACGGTCATGCATTTTCTCTGGGTTGTCCTCTACTGTCTTATGGTAATCTCTTATGTTGTCTTTGTCGGAGTTATTGTCAAGGTGACCCTCATAGAGGCATTCTCATAGGTGATGATATACTTGTTGCCCATTTTTAAGAGCTCGGTCAAGCTTTGTGGCTATGTGAGTTCGAGGTCAAAGTGAAACCTCTTCGACCTCACTCCTTGTGTCAGCGTAGCCTGGGACATGTGATACACCAAAATAATATGTAGCTTTAAGTATATATTTTATGCTTATTTTTTGTGATATTGCGCTTAGAAAAGGGTATTTTCATGTTTTTGTTGCAAGTATATCAATTTTAGGCATTTGGAGCAAAATTAACAAAAAGGACAAAATTTGGACCTGAACTAGCTAATTTTTTAATTCGGGTGCATGATGCTCCAGAATGGTGCCAGATGCGCTGGATTGGCACTAGATGCGCCAAAAACCAGAACAGCATGGTCTTCAACAAACTAGCGCCAGATATGCCATTTGACAAAGATTGACACTAGATGCATATTTGCTATTGAATCTGCAGTGTGTATTTTGTATTATTAAAAAATATTTGCAAAATTAACACACTAAATCCACCTGCATCACCATGTCGGGCTTCAAGTCTTTGATGTCTAGTTTTTCACTCTTAAAGCATGCAATGAATGATCGTAAGAACTCGTTGACTCCCTGCTTTAGTTGCCATTGGGATGGGGTGCTTCTCTTAAGTTTCGAGACACTGGCAAACCCCAATAGATAGAAGCTTCTAAACTCCTCTTAAGCGTTGATTAACTCGATGAGCAACTTGTCAAACCACCTTAATGCGATTGATCTCAACGTCATGAAGAAAAGCTTACGCTTTAGGGAATCTGAAATTGTCNAGACACCTTGAGTGGGGTCTCGAGGGGGCCCCTAGATTATACTAGTGGTGTTCACAATTTGGAAAAATTGGTGGTTTTGGGCCTTAGTTTGTTGCCTCTGATCCTCATGACATTTAGTGGAGTGATTGTCAAGGCGACCCTCATAGTGGGAAGGTTGGACGGTCATGCATTTTCTCTGGGTTGTCCTCTGCTGTCTTATGGTAATCTCTTATGTTGTCTTTGTCGGAGTGATTGTCAAGGTGACCCTCATAGAGGCATTCTCATAGGTGATGATATACTTGTTGCCCGTTTTTAAGAGCTCGGTCAAGCTTTGTGGCTTTGTGAGTTCGAGGTCAAAGTGAAACCTCTTCGACCTCACTCCTTGTGTCAGCGTAGCCTGGGACATGTGATACACCAAAATAATATGTAGCTTTAAGTATATATTTTATGCTTATTTTTTGTGATATTGCGCTTAAAAAAAGGTATTTTCATCTTTTTGTTGCAGGTATATCAATTTTAGGCATTTGGAGCAAAATTAACAAAAAGGACAAAATTTGGACCTGAACTAGCTAATTTTTTAATTCTGGCGCATGATGCTCCAGAATGGTGCCAGATGCGCCGGATTGGCACTAGATGCGCCAAAAACCAGAACAGCATGGTCTTCAGCAAACTAGCGCCAGATATGCCATTTGACAAAGATTGACACTAGATGCATATTTGCTATTGGATCTGCAGTGTGTATTTTGTAGTATTAAAAAATATTTGCAAAATTAACACACTAAATCCACCCGCATCACCATGTCGGGCTTCAAGTCTTTGATGTCTAGTGTTTCACTCTTAAAGCATGCAATAAATGATCGTAAGGACTCGTTGACTCCCTGCTTTAGTTGCCATTGGGATGGGGTGCTTCTCTTAGGTTTCGAGACACTGGCAAACCCCAATAGATAGAGGCTTCTAAACTCCTCTTAAGCGTTGATTAACCCGATGAGCAACTTTTCAAACCACCTTAATGCGATTGATCTCAACGTCATGAAGAAAAGCTTACGCTTTAGGGAATCTGAAATTGTCAATAGACATATAGACAATTCAAATGAACGGTTGTTAGGATTTGACCATCCTTTGTATGATTTTAAGGCATGCATCTTGAACTTCTCCAAAGGTTCAACTCCTGACCTGTATGGAGAAGGCATTCTTTGGCTGCCTTGTTTTTGTTTTTTTTTATCTCTTTTATTTTTGAAGGAGTCACCAGCCTGTCGATCGTCATATACTTTCCTTCTCCAAATAATTCTCTCTTCTGGGTCATATGAATGACCAGGAGAAGAGAGGAACCGAAAAAGACAAAATACAACAATGAAAACAAATAAGAGAAAATGCAAAACGTAGAAAGCTTGCATGGGGTAAACCTCGTAAGGATAGACCAAGCATGCCCTCTCAATCAAGATCAGGCGGAAACACCTTTGACTGATATCTACAAAAGAATGCCTATTTAGACTACCCATAACCAATAATTCTAGTTTGGGTGTCTGTTATGATGTCAAGAACACTCATAAGAGGATGTATCCCACTTTGTTAATTACAGCTTGGGAGAGGGGTACCTAAGAATACTCTCGATAAAAAAAGTTTCACTTATATAATCATGAATCTGGGACAATAAGTCATCAAAGGAATATTATTTCGTGTGAAAATGCTCTGATGCTTATAATCTCTTACCAAGCCATCGGGCAGAAAGTGAGCCTCTCTTATCTTATGTGGGTAGCGACTCATCTGCATACAAAGTCTGCAAAATAATTGTATCATCCTGACAGGGGATCTCGATGCATCAATACATGTTCGAGTCATAAGGGAAGAGAACAAATCATTATATCTCGAATGGGGGGAGCTCATCAGAAATTGGGTAGTCGAGATGATGCTAACAAAGGCAATAGAAAGGATAGGGCCCAACAGGGGTAGTCAAAGGAAGGTAGAAATAATCCCTAGAAGGTAGAGGTAGCTGGGTCAAAGTACCACGAACCCGTCATCCCATGCCACTAAGACCCCAAGTCTACCTGCTCATGAAAGTAGTCAAACCAACATGTTCTGAGATCCCCAGTCAGTAATTTGTGAATTGATTCTTTCACGGGGATCTTGGTAGCCCTAAGGTCAAAGGAAGAATGCTCTATCAAATGACTATCGGCTGGAGCTCCAAAAGGTGGGACTTATACCTGCCAAAGTGGCAAGGATGCCTATGGAAAGAAAGAAAAGCGGAGGTTCAACTACAAAGTTGAAAAATGCTCCAAATAAAAGGACTTACACCCCGTTTGGGTTGGGGAGCCTTCTAACACACTAGGTGAACTGGACAACCACCTATGTAAAAGGTATCTTAGACTATGCAGATTGGAGAAACACGAGGACTTCTCTTCGGCACATACAAATATGAATGCAGTTATGTAGAGTGGTTCTTAAGTATTGTTAAGGCTCTATTAGGATGACTTGGGTGATGACCATGCTATGCAACCCATTTCAAATTTGTTTTGAATGTCATACAAGAAATAAAAGTATAGTTTTAAAATCCTAAATTTTAGTTATATTAAATATTTTATTTATGATTTTAGACAAAAAGCTTTAGAATTTTAAATCTTAAAGAGCCTATATTGCATTTTCCATGAGATCCCAGACAAACCACAAAATATAAATAAGAAAAATATGAAAGCATGTGATCCCGTTACTGTCTATATGCAACAGTATAACAATGAATTTAATTATAGTTTTCACTTATATTTTCTTATTTTACAATGGTGCCAAAAACTTGATCTCGTTACTGTCTATATGCAACAGTATAAGAATGACTTTAATTATAGTTCACTTATATTTTCTTATTTTACAACAGTACAAAAAACTTGATCCTAAAGAAAATAAGAATTTAACTTTTTAATTTATATGTATATATACATATATATATATATATATTGGGATACAATGCTAGTATATGTATCATTATCAAGTAATATATAACTTTTTGATTAAGACCTGAATATCGAACCCACAGTGAGAATACACAATATGCACATTTGAACAGCAACTTTCTATTCTAAAAATATAATTACTTAAACTACAAATATTTTTGCAGTATTGAAATTCAAATCTTTTTGGTATTTTTGATATATTGACAGAACACTAACAATTTAAAAAGATAACTTGAGTTTATGTAAAAGAAAAGTACTGAATTTGAAAAGTATCCTTCTCCTTACCATGAATCAATAATAAGTATAGGATTTATGTTATGGAAGTATATGAATTGTGTTGTGCCAATAGGAGCAATTATATTATTTACCCTTACTAGAGATGCTATAAAGAACATTGGCTAATTTAAAGTTTGAATAGTTCTGAAGATCGGCTAGGCAGGGAAGATACCACCTCTCACTCTAGAGTTCTCTCAATTCCCTCCACCTGAGGGCTAACATCTTGTATCAGAACCTAAAATAATAAATCAAGTTGGGGGCTTTAACCTATCACTTTCAAGTCCTTTAACTTTACACCCTTCAATGCTTATTTCCCTATTTATTTGCACTAAATCATATGAATTACATTCTCATTCATACAATCTCATGTGATTCTTTCCAATTATTAACTGAGATAATGCCAGCCCGGTTCTTACATGTTCTCACAAATAATTTTAACATCTGGATTGGCCAAATCAAGAAGTAAATGAAGTTCATGGATTTAAATCATCACAACTTCTTCCAACATTAAAGATCAATACTCTCCACAACTTCCATCCAAACTTTAATTACTTATCATTTTAAGGAGAAAGATAAAGAAATCTACTTAGAATTTATGGAGAAAACAAAACCACACTTTAGTTTAAAAGTAGAAATCGTTCTCAAACCAACAAGAAGTCTAGATTAAAATCAAAAGTAGTTTAAAACAAAAGATAAAAACTTATCTCAAATTCTCCACCAAACTCCTTAAGTACTTTTGAATCTTTTCTCTTTTACAATACTCTCAACTCTCAAAATAAAACTAAAAATAAAGGAAAAAGTAAATTTTATGGGGTTTGAATCTCTCCACAAGATTCTCCACTATCTTCTTAGGACTCCAGCACTCTCTCCCTCTTCAAGCACGCACTTCTAATGTAAAAACTTCCTTCTTTTATAAATCTCTAAAAGGTGTTTTGGAAACTCTTCAAAATGTGTCCACATTCGATGAATCCTCCAAAAGAAGCCTCTTTTCACAAGTATTTTAAACATATTTTTGTTCTTAGTGGTTATAACCACCCTCTTAAGCGAATAGGTGCCTCAAATACCTTTTCAAAATTTGGTCAAATGAAGAAAACCGTCAAATAACTGCCTCTGGCGCTTAAGCGCGAGGCCTCCGGCGNCGAGCCCGTAACATGCAAGGTCAGATCTCTTGGATCCTTAACACAGTTATACTTGTGTCAATCCCAATAACGTAACTCACATCGCTCACTAGGATCAACCCAGCAAGCCATGCTCGTTAAAACATTGCGACCGACACGAGGTCGCTCTCCTAACAAGCAATAAAATCATCAAGGTTAATGGGCAAGCACACAAACATGAAAATAGTCTACATTGTGATTTCTCAACTGAATTATGAAACAACTACAATGGGCACCTAAAAGGGAGAACGCACACCATGAAAAATTCAAGGATGTTACATGCAACATGACACATAAGAACGAGATGTACCAGCAAGAACATGCCACCTATGTGAGGAGTTATGCCCATCGGGGACTCGATGTAGCATGCGATGAGCATACACCAACTATAAGTGAGTTCACATTAAGTGANAGAAAAGTTTCCTAACCTAGTACTTAAGTTCATGGGGTGAGTCTCCGGCTACCATTTTACTTTGACGAGGCCGACACACCGGCCCTACCCTAAAGATCCAAGGGACCTCAAGGATGTCACCTAATTTGGATTTTAAAAAAAGGGTTGGCCTCACATATGACCTATCTTGCTACATGCATAGTTTTTAAAGTATGAAAAATTTAATAAGTCAAAAAATATAAATTTTTATATTTTAGGACAGTGGCTATTAAATGCGAGCCCGTANGGAAAAGTTTCCTAACCTAGTACTTAATTTCATGGGGTGAGTCTCCGGCTACCATTTTACTTTGACGAGGCCGACACACCAGCCCTACCTTAAAGATCCAAGGGACCTCAAGGATGTCACCTAATTTGGATTTTAGAAAAAGGGTTGGCCTCACATATGACCTATCTTGCTACATGCATAGTTTTTAAAGTATGAAAAATTTAATAAGTCAAAAAATATAAATTTTTATATTTTAGGACAGTGGCTATTAAATGCGAGCCCGTAACATGCAAGGTTAGATCCCTTGGATCCTTAACACAATTATACTTGTGTCAATCCCAATGACTTAACTCACACCGCTCACTAGGATCAACCCAGTAAGCCATGCTCGTTAAAACATTGCGACCGACACGAGGTCGCTCTCCTAACAAGCAATAAAATCATCAAGGTTAATGGGCAAGCACACAAACATGAAAATAGTCTACATTGTGATTGCTCAACTGAATTATGAAACAACTACAATGGGCACCTAAAAGGGAGAACACACACCATGAAAAATTCAAGGATGCTACATGCAACATGACACATAAGAACGAGATGTACCAGCAAGAACATGCCACCTATGTGAGGAATTATGCCCATCGGGGACTCGATGTAGCATGCGATGAGCATACACCAACTATAAGTGAGTTCACATTAAGTGAAAGGGTACCTATGTGAGGGTTTACACCTTACCCAAAAAAGAAGCCACTGAGCATGCAAGAAAACATGCAAGAATATGCAATAAGCATAGGACAAGTGGGGTGAGAGTGTCACAGAGGCAGAAACTCAAAATGTTGGGTGTGCCGTGGAGGCAGAGGCCCGACAAATGAGTGTACCGTAGAGGCAGTGACCCAAAGGGTGGGCATGTCGTGGCGGCAACGGTTTGAAAAATGGGTGTGTCATGGAGTCATTGACCAAGAGATGGGCTTGCATTGTCTGCAGTGACCCAAGAAAATGAGTGTGGCTGGAGGCAGNCAAATTTGTTTTGAATGTCATACAAGAAATAAAAGTATAGTTTTAAAATCCTAAATTTTAGTTATATTAAATATTTTATTTAGGATTTTAGACAAAAAGCTTTAGAATTTTAAATCTTAAAGAGCCTATATTGCATTTTCCATGAGATCCCAGACAAACCACAAAATATAAATAAGAAAAATATGCAAGCATGTGATCCCGTTACTGTCTATATGCAACAGTATAACAATGACTTTAATTATAGTTTTCACTTATATTTTCTTATTTTACAACGGTGCCANAAAGCATGTGATCCCGTTACTGTCTATATGCAACAGTATAACAATGAATTTAATTATAGTTTTCACTTATATTTTCTTATTTTACAATGGTGCCAAAAACTTGATCTCGTTACTGTCTATATGCAACAGTATAAGAATGACTTTAATTATAGTTCACTTATATTTTCTTATTTTACAACAGTACAAAAAACTTGATCCTAAAGAAAATAAGAATTTAACTTTTTAATTTATATGTATATATACATATATATATATATATATTGGGATACAATGCTAGTATATGTATCATTATCAAGTAATATATAACTTTTTGATNGGTGCCAAAAACAACTTGATCCCGTTACTGTCTATGTGCAACAGTATAAGAATGACTTTAATTATAGTTCACTTATATTTTCTTATTTTACAACAGTAAAAAAAACTTGATCCTAAAGAAAATAAGAATTTAACTTTTCAATATATATATATATATATATATTGGGATACAATGCTAGTATATGTATCATTATCAAGTAATATATAACTTTTTGATTAAGACCTGAATATCGAACCCACAGTGAGAATACACAATATGCACATTTGAACAGCAACTTTCTATTCTAAAAATATAATTACTTAAACTACAAATATTTTTGCAGTATTGAAATTCAAATCTTTTTGGTATTTTTGATATATTGACAGAACACTAACAATTTAAAAAGATAACTTGAGTTTATGTAAAAGAAAAGTACTAAATTTGAAAAGTATCCTTCTCCTTATCATGAATCAATAATAAGTATAGGATTTATGTTATGGAAGTATGTGAATTGTGTTGTGCCAATAGGAGAAATTATATTATTTACCCTTACTAGAGATGTTATAAAGAACATTGGCTAATTTAAAGTTTGAATAGTTCTGAAGATCGGCTAGGCAGAGAAGATACGAGTTGTCACTCTAGAGTTCCCTTAATTCCCTCCACCTGGGGGCTAACATCTCGAGCCTAGGCAGGGAAGATACCAGCTCTCACTCTAGAGTTCCCTCGATTCCCTCCACCCGGGGGCTAGCATCGCTAGGCAGGGAAGATACTAGCTCTCACTCTAGAGTTCCCTCGATTCTCTCCACCTCAAGGCTAATAGGTAGGGAAGATACCATCTCTCACTCTAGAGTTCCATTAATTCCCTCCACCTGGGGGCTAACATCTCGTATCATAACCTATTTACCCTTACTAGAGATGCTATAAAGAATATTGGCTAATTTAAAGTTTGAATAGTTCTGAAGACCGGCTAGGCAGAGATGTTATAAAGAACATTGACTAATTTAAAGTTTGAATAGTTCTGAAGACCGCCTAGGCAGGGAAGATACCAGCTCTCACTCTAGAGTTCCCTCGATTCCCTCCACCCGGGGGCTAGCATCGCTAGGCAGGGAACATCTCTCACTCTAGAGTTCCCTCAATTCCCTCCACCTGAGGGCTAACATCTTGTATCAGAACCTAAAATAATAAATCAAGTTGGGGGCTTTAACCTATCACTTTCAAGTCCTTTAACTTTACACCCTTCAATGCTTATTTCCCTATTTATTTGCACTAAATCATATAAATTACATTCTCATTCATACGATCTCATGTGATTCTTTCCAATTATTAACTGAGATAATGCCAGCCCGGTTCTTACATGTTGTCACAATAAATTTTAACATCTGGATTGGCCAAATCAAGAAGTAAACGAAGNAACTGAGATAATGCCAGCCCGGTTCTTACATGTTCTCACAAATAATTTTAACATCTGGATTGGCCAAATCAAGAAGTAAATGAAGNCTAATCTATGGAGAAAAAAAATCACACTTTAGTTAAAAAGTAGAAATTATTGTCAAACCAACAATAAGTGTCAATTAAAACCAAAAGTAGTATAATACAAAAGATAAAAACTTATCTTAAATTCTCCACCAAACTCTTGAAGTTCCTTTGAATCTCTTCTCTTTTACACCACTCTCAATATAAAAGTAGAAATAAAAAAAAGGATGAATATGTGGTGCCTGAAAATCTCTCCAACTAACTCCCCAGTTTTTTAAATTTCAAAACTTTTCCTGTACTTTCAGGACCTCTTTCAAAGTCTTAATCTTCTTTCTTTTATAATTCTCCAAAAGGTGTCTTGGTATCTCTTGAAAATGTGTCTTGATTCGATGTATTTCCCCAAGAGATGCATCCTTTCACAATAATTTTTGCCCATGGNTCTACTTAGAATTTATGGAGAAAACAAAACCACACTTTAGTTTAAAAGTAGAAATCGTTCTCAAACCAACAAGAAGTCTAGATTAAAATCAAAAGTAGTTTAAAACAAAAGATAAAAACTTATCTCAAATTCTCCACCAAACTCCTTAAGTACTTTTGAATCTTTTCTCTTTTACAATACTCTCAACTCTCAAAATAAAACTAAAAATAAAGGAAAAAGTAAATTTTATAGGGTTTGAATCTCCACTATCTTCTTAGGACTCCAGCACTCTCTCCCTTTTCAAGCACGCACTTCTAATGTAAAAACTTCCTTCTTTTATAAATCTCCAAAAGGTGTTTTGGAAACTCTTCAAAATGTGTCCACATTCGATGAATCCTCCAAAAGAAGCCTCTTTTCACAAGTCTTTTAAACATATTTTTGTTCTTAGTGGTCATAACCACACTCTTAAGCCAATAGGTGCCTCAAATACCATTTCAAAATTTGGTCAAATGAAGAAAACCGTCAAATAACTGCCTCTGGCGCTTAAGCGCGAGGCCTCCGGCGCTTACGCGCGACCTTCTCTGTTTAATTAGAGCTTAAGTGTCGGATCTAGCGCTTAGGCGCCAAAACACTTTAGCACAATTTTCACCTTTTTGCTCCAAATTTGATCATTTTTCNATTAATTAGAGCTTAAGTGTCAGATCTAGCGCTTAGGCGTCAAAACACTTTAGCACAATTTTCACATTTTTGCTCCAAATTTGATCATTTTTCACTCCTTTAAGCATTTTTCACCTTTTTACTTATACCTGAAAGAAAAACACACACATAACTTCCATTAAAGCGCAATATCTAAAAAATAAGTATAAAAATGTGTCTAAAAATATTATATATTTTATGTATATCAGCATGCAGACATACATGCATGTAATAAGATAAAAATAAAGTAAGCTAAAACAAAATAATAAAAAGGTGGGTGTCGTTGGGTCGGCAACATATCCCAGAAAAGAAAAAAACGTTTAAACTTTGCATATACATGCCCAATCCTAATTATATACATCAATATGAAAATATGGAATTAAGATACAAGGCAGGCACGTTCGTCAACTCTTGGTCTCATCATGTGGTTCCCGCGTCAAATGCCTTGGAACCCANGGACTTTGCATATACATGCCCAATCCTAATTATATACATCAATATGAAAATATGGAATTAGGATACAAGGCAGGCACGTTCGTCAACTCTTGGTCTCATCATGTGGTTCCCGCGTCAAATGCCTTGGAACCCATACTCGTATCTTATTTTTGCCNGGTCGCTCTCCTAACAAGCAATAAAATCATCAAGGTTAATGGGCAAGCACACAAACATGAAAATAGTCTACATTGTGATTTCTCAACTGAATTATGAAACAACTACAATGGGCACCTAAAAGGGAGAACGCACACCATGAAAAATTCAAGGATGTTACATGCAACATGACACATAAGAACGAGATGTACCAGCAAGAACATGCCACCTATGTGAGGAATTATGCCCATCGGGGACTCGATGTAGCATGCGATGAGCATACACCAACTATAAGTGAGTTCACATTAAGTGAAAGGGTACCTATGTGAGGGTTTACACCTTACCCAAAAAAGCAGCCACTGAGCATGCAAGAAAACATGCAAGAATATGCAATAAGCATAGGACAAGTGGGGTGAGAGTGTCACAGAGGCAGAAACTCAAAATGTTGGGTGTGCCGTGGAGGCAGAGGCCCGACAAATGAGTGTACCGTAGAGGCAGTGACCCAAAGGGTGGGCATGTCGTGGCGGCAACGGTTTGAAAAATGGGTGTGTCATGGAGTCATTGACCAAGAGATGGGCTTGCATTGTCTGCAGTGACCCAAGAAAATGAGTGTGGCTGGAGGCAGTGACCCGTGGATGGGTGTGTTGTGATGGAAATGACCCAAATAGAAGTGCAGCTCAAGCAAGAGATAAGGCTCATGTAAGTAGACACATACATGATATGATGCAACATGTAAGCAAGCATGCATGCACATATACATGCACAACTTGAAATATGATGCAAGTGATCGGTTGACCGGACGGGCTGAGGTGGCGGGTTAACCGGGTCAGGGTGGCTAGTCGAGCAAAAGTGATCGATCGATCGGGCCAAGGCGGTTGGTCAAATTAAAGTGGTCAGTCGACACATAACAAACAGTCGAACCAAAAAATGGGGTGATTGACCCGAGACGGCCGATCGAACCTAAAATGGGTAATCGACACTTGGCAATCAATCTAACTCAAAAGATAGGGGATCGGTCCAGGATGGTCAATTGAACTCAATAGAGGATCGAGGATTAGTCTAGGGCGATCGATCGACCCGAAGTGCTGAAATGGTCATGCATATGACATGCAAGACGATTCACGCACTAAAGGTATTATGAATGGTCATGCATTTGCAATGCAACCAAATACGGTCGACTACACGTTGAACTCATCCTAATGGCCTCACATAAAAAAGCTATGGTTGACACACTTGAATTTGCGGCATCGCCACCTCAGGCTTTGGTGTGACAATGTGGAGGGCTTCCCCCTCTGATTTCTCATAGGGGAAACTGTCCATCATTCATAGGGCGAACTAGCTACAAAGTTTTTTCCTTCTTATAAACGTCAGCGAACTCACAGAATGGGCTAGCTACAAAGCTTTCCCGTTCCTTGAGTTTGAACTCAACGAACTCCTCCAAAGGAGGTTAGGAGTGCCAAAGCCAAAAGAAATTGGGGTTTGAACCCACGGGGATCAAGACTTAAGGCTCATAACACAAGGAATTACTCGGCTTCATATAGGAATGACCAACACATGTGATTTCTACCCTATGACTCCTTCTAAGCAAACCAACGATNTAAGAAATTGGGGTTTGAACCCACGGGGATAAAGACTTAAGGCTCATAACACAAGGGATCACTCGGCTTCATATAGGAATGACCAACACATGTGATTTCTACCCTATGACTCCTTCTAAGCAAACCAACGATCCATCACATAGGTGGCACAGCCGGTGACACTTATCGATCGGCACATCCACCCCGTAGGCGATCAAACTCATGTGGCTAGGCTAGACTAAACCTAGGGCCAACTAAGGGATAAGAAAATCTCACCACCGTTATAGTTGTGGACGCGTTCTCTTTATGTTGAAGGAGAGCCCACATGTAAACGTACCTCACAACGAACAACGCAAATGAGGGAAGATAGAAGCTAGTGAGAGGGTCTATTCGACGTCTAGGAGGAAGCTTTTGCCACAAGGTAGAAGACATCGATGCCTCTTCAAGCAGCTGTGTTGTCGTTGTCCGTTGATGATGAAATGCTCCAATGAAGCATCCAATGACTAGAAATGCGAGACGACGAAGTGGCAAAGCTTGTATTTCTATGGAACCCAACCAGAACAAAAAATGCAAGGAGGGTGAAAAATCTAGGGCTATGCATGGGAGCGAGACTGGTTCGTCACCAGCTCAGCTCCGACAAAAAGGTAGGTTGGCTAAATGTCGCCGGCTAGGAGAAGGAAGCCGAAATGTGGCCGACCAAGAGAAAGAAGAGACAAAAGGGTGGCAGCCGGTTGCTGGAAAGGAGGCTCGGCAGTTGAAGGTCTCAACGAGGTAAGGGACTTCAAGTGGTACCGACAAAGTCGGGAGTTATGCTGGCAAGACAAACCCGCGAAAAGAGGAGGCTCGGCCGACCAGGAAGAAGAAGGAGATAAAGGTGGTGGTTCGACCAGCGGCTCAAGGTGAAGCGCAGACGATTGGTGGCTCGGGTTTCAGTGGCAAGGAGGACGAACGACAAGGAGGAAGGCACCGACGAAGAAAGAGGGAGCTTAAGGCTAGGGTTTTCGCGAAAATGGTGCTCGGGAGTAAAGAATTGCAAACATGAGAGAGGGAGGATGTGATGGTTTTGTAGGGAGGATATAATAATAATAATAATATTATTAAAATAATAATAACAACAATAATTATTTAATTAACCATCATCTAGTGCTTTTTTTTTTTAACCTGGATGCGCCATCATTTTGAAATGAAGGTCCTCCCTAGGTAAAATTGACGTTCCAGACGCNTAGTTGAAGGTCTCAACGAGGTAAGGGACTTCAAGTGGTACCGACAAAGTCGGGAGTTACGCCGGCAAGACAGACCCGCAAAAAGAGGAGGCTCGACCGACCAGGAAGAAGAAGGAGATGAAGGTGGTGGTTCGACCAGCGGCTCAAGGTGAAGCGCAGACAACTGGTGGCTCGGGTTTCAGTGGCGAGGAGGACGAACGACAAGGAGGGAGGCACCGACGAAGAAAGAGGGAGCTTAAGGCTAGGGTTTTCGCGAAAATGGTGCTCGAGAGTAAAGAATTGCAAACATGAGAGAGGGAGGATGTGATAGTTTTATAGGGAGGATATAATAATAATAATAATAATAATAATATTAAAATAATAATAACAATAATAATTATTTAATTAACCATCATCTATTGCTTTTTTTTAACCTGGATGCGCCATCATTTTGAAATGAAGGTCCTCCCTAGGTAAAATTGACGTTCCAGACGCACTCGCTTGATTTGTTTCATCATTTGAGGTCGTTCGGACAATATTTTTTACGATTAGGCCAAAATGACAATTCACACATTTTTAGCCTGCATGCAAAGTCGTAGCAAAGCGGATGTCCTCCCTAGGTAAAATCAACATTTCGGGCATACTCGTGCGATCTGTTTTGTCATCCAAGTGATCTGATCAAGCTTGTCGATGGATGTTCTAATTTGCATCTTTTTTGTTTGTGACGCGGAAAGTAATATTCATCGATCTGATCAAGTCATTCGAGGTACAAAATGTTGACTGACCTTCACCCGAGCGAAAGCCATAGCCTAGTAGAAAGACCTTAGTGCGTGCCCCTCAAAACTCGTCAGAGGCTCTCAAATGTATATCTTGTGCCACCTGATTTAACACATGCATCAATCAAGATTCCATAACACTCGAGCGAACATCCCACATGGGTGACATAAAAAATTGATGCCAACATGCCTCAGTACGTCAGTCCACACTGGTTGGTTTCTTCCTCCACAAGGGCGGATCCGACACTATCATGGTATAACCTATCATCTTGCTTCTCCCAAGACAGCCACGACTCTGCGTACCTCCGCAAATTATCCTGACATCTGGTTGGTGATCCGAGTTTTCAAATCTTGCAGGTCCTGCTGGATGAATTATTCCATGAATTCGTTAGTGCATGCTGCGTCCATTACGTTTCTCTGGCTAAATTCTCCCTGTTATTGTTGTTGGATTCCTCTTCTTGTTGACGTTATGTTTCCACGCTCACCGCACATGTTGAATCCGAAAATATCGGAGAAACACATCCAAGGTATAGAAAGTTCTATTAGGAAGTGATTAGAAAGAGAGAGAGAGAGAGGGCGAAGTAGAGAACAATAAAAGAGTCTAGCCTTTATTCATGACATGAACCCCCTATTTATAGGAATATGTCACAATTATTACAAAATTACAAGTCACCCTCCTCAATCTTAGTTTGATGGAAGGGGGAGATAGTAATTACAAGAACACTAGGGTATAATGAGGCTGACAAATTTATCCGGTCGATGAGAAGTCTGTCGACTACTCGCTACACCTTGACTCCATTGGCACACGGTCCGGGACAGAGTAATTCGTTGATTAGCTTTGGAGTTGATTGTCGTTCTATAAGAAGTTCCTCGTCACATTCTTCCAATCACCCGACCTCAATGCCTTCTTCATTAGCATCAAATCTTTTAAATGTNAACCTTCACCCGAGCGAAAGCCAGAGCCTAGTAGAAAGACCTTAGTGGGTGGCCCTCAAAACTCGTCAGAGGCTCTCAAATGTATATCTTGTGCCACCTGATTCAACACATGCATCAATCAAGATTCCATAACACTCGAGCGAACATCCCACATGGGTGACATAAAAAATTGATGCCAACATGCCTCAGTACGTCAGTCCACACTGGTTGGTTTCTTCCTCCACAAGGGCGGATCCGACACTATCATGGTATAACCTATCATCTTGCTTCTCCCAAGACAGCCACGACTCTGCGTACCTCCGCAAATTATCCTGACATCTGGTTGGTGATCCGAGTTTTCAAATCTTGCAGGTCCTGCTGGA
>JXCR01040464.1:0-11786 GCA_002079205.1 Phalaenopsis hybrid cultivar
ACACCACAACACAACATGCCTTCTCTTCTTCTCAAAATTCCAACTCAAATTCAACACTAAATTTCAACTAAAAAATAAAACCATTCATAGTTGCAGAAAACTGAAACAACAACCGAAACCGACTCGCCATTAGGTCTCATATTCTCAAGTTCTCACTCAAATCCAACACCAAATTCCAACTAAAACATCAAAACCGAAGCATCAGTAGCTGAAGCCGACCCAATTATGAATGTAAAAATTGCAAAAAACCAGAAAATCTAAAAAAATGGGTGCTTCGCAGAAAACACAAAAAACTCAGCAAGCAAACTCACCAAGAAACTCTGTACAAACCAATACGACTAACAGAGCAAATCCACCAAAAAAATTATAGGAGATAGAGGATCTTGGAAGAAGAAGCAAACGTCGGGAAATCCTTCTCACACGTGTCGAAGAACGAAGAGAAAAAAGACAATAAGCAAAGCAATTGCGGGACGGGGACGAGCGGAGCACAGGAGACCCACGTTTTCGTTAAAACACACCGCGCTGTAGCATTGCCACCCCCCCAAACGATCCCCAACATTATCAAATCTCACTCAAATCCAACACCAAATTCTAACTCAAAAACAAAACCGGTCACAGTTTCAGAAAACCGAGACAACAGCCGAAACCGACTCCCCATGAGACCTCCTTTTCTTCTCAAATTCTCACACAAATATCAAATTCTCACTAAAATCCAACACCAAATTCGAGTTGAAACATCAAAACTAACGCATCAGCAGGCGAAGCCGCCCCCAATTATGAATGTAAACTCAAAAAATTGGTGCTACACAGAAAACACAAGAAACCCATCGAGCAAATCTGCCAAGAAACTCTGTACAAAACAATACGACTAACAGAACATATCCAACAAGAAAAGATAGGGGGTAGATTTTACCGGAACAAGAAGCAAACGTTGGGATACCCTCCTCACGCTTATTGGGGAACAAAGATAAAGAAGACGAGAACAAGCAGAGTAAATGCGGGATGAGGATGTGCGGGGCACAGGAGGGCGCCGTAGCGCCCCCCCACCCACAAAACGATCTAAAGGTGAGTTTTCAAAACACACAACACCTTAGACCCACCCACCAAACGGGTCCTTAGTGTNGCGCCGCCCCCCCCCAAAACGATCTAAAGGTGAGTTTTCAAAACACACAACACCTTAGACCCACCCACCAAACGGGTCCTTAGTGTGTGCCATTTTCATAGGTACATGGAGATTTGACATCATTGCATTGGTGATTTTCTGTTGATTTTTTTGTTAACACATAGAATTATAGAAACCAACAAATAATTAGTGACTTCTAACATTAAAGATTCAGGGTCCGTTTGGGGCAGCTTGTGCGTTTCAGGATAAGTTGCTTATCCTGAAACGCTGCCCGCGGGTTGACCGCAGGGGTCGACCCGCGGCCTGCGTTTAGTGTAAAAACCGAAACGTAGTTTCAGATAAGCTGGTGAAACGCGCGAACCAAACAGTACGGCGGTGTTTTGAAAACGCCGCCCGCACTTATAAGCTGCCCCAAACGGGCCCTTATTCTGTCTGGATTAACGGTAATTTTTGCATTTCTGATGTAGTTTTTTAATTTCTTACAATCCATTATTGCCTGAACATGATGATTTGATTACATGTGAAACACTTCCTTTAACCTTCGTTTTCTCTTTTGTTGTGTGTGAATCCGTGTTTCTTAAAGTTAAAAATAGATTACGAGTTGATCTGCTTGCGAATTGCAACTCATCCATTATTAGTACGACTAACATTGTTATGGTTTATACACTAAATTGATGCATTTGTTTTTTACTCTGCATATGAGCCAATTTTATTAAATATTAACATAGTGAAAATAATCTTTCGTTGTTTTTTGTGTTGTGATGATTGTTATGAAAATTTCAACACATCAACCAGACCCTTATGTATTTACTTCATAAGTTTTTCTCTTAAAATTGCTGATCCATTGATCCCCTTGTTATAGTAGCTGCAGTCTTAGTACAATCTTATAGTATTTGCATTCAAATACACCACATACATGTACTTTGGTTTCTTTCTATGATTCTATTATTAAACATGTTTTTTTAGTTTTCAAGATTTATCTCTGCCCTGGTTAATTCATTTCCACAAAAATACATATCTTTCCCTTTTACTGCATATCTAAATTGATGTTTATCAATTGTTGATGCTTTAAACTCGTTGTCTTTTTTTTTTTTTTCAGATAAGCACACCATCCAGAAACTCATTCTTTCTTCTTTCCAGACCAGATTTATCAGGATATCCTCCTCAACGAGTTGCTCCTATGGTGGGGGCAAAGACAACTAGTGATCATTTATCATCTTCAACAAGTTCAGCTGGTGTAGAATTTATGGTGTCTATGCCTGATTCAAAAATAAGCAATTCAGCTCCGACCACCATATCACCTCAACCATCAAAGGATGTGAAATTTTCCTTAGGCTTACCCTCTTTCCGTGCAGGTAATCACAAATTACTGCAAAAACTCTCATTTTATCTAAGCATCCAAATCTATTAAACATGTTATCCTTTTTTTGATTGTTGTTTATCCATTCTCTCGGCATTAAATAATGGCAAGTAAAAGATAAATTACATTATTTTATGATTAATCTTACTTTGACCCGTCCTCTTGAAATCATCATAAATGCTGCTTGAGGAAGATTGTTGATCAACCTTGGGTCAAAGTAGATTTTACTTGCACGGGTTGGAGGAGCACTGATATTAGGATCTTTGGTATAATGGACTGATCAGTGGTTTTAGGATTTTCAAAGGACTCTCTGATGATGATATGCGGGAAACGGCCTATGAGGTGCTTCTTGCTTCTGTTGCACACTCTGGGTATAGCTCTTGTTTTATCAACCAATAGTTTCGCTTAAATACTATTATCTTCTGTGTTTTAATCTTATTTTTTTGGGGTATTTAAGAGGACAAAAGCCCTTTTTAGAGGAAAAAAAGAAGGAGCGAAAGTCAAAGTTTTTGAAGGGACTGAGATCTCGGAGGGATGGTTCACATTTTCAATCGGATGAAGCCAGTTCTGACTTGATGGACACAATTCGTGGACAATTGGAGGCAAGCAATAAGTTCCTTATGACATGTAAAATGCAAAATTTGATTTACATTATATTTGCTTCATTTTTTTGGTATCGATTCACTTCACAACCTCTATTATTTTTGAGTTTTTTCAAGCAATCATGTGTGTACTATCTTAATCATCATCAGCATCATTATATGCTGTCGCCGCACCATTCCAACTAAGTTGGGTTAGGTTTTTTGATGGTTCTTTCGATTCATTCCTATTCCATTTAGTGCCAATTTTAATTTATGTAAATCTTTTCTAACATGTTCAGCTCTGTCTTTTCCTATTTCCTGCCCAGTTTTTTTGTATTAATTCGAGCTGGCTTATTTTTCAAATTATCTCAGAAGCCTTGTTAATTTTGGTTTGATTTAGTTTATAGTCTTAGTTGAAGTATGGGTTACCTGATGAAGCCTGTTTAAAAGGTGTTATGGATTAAAAGTTGCACTTATCAATTTATTGTATGTTATCAATTTTTCAGCTTCGAAGGCTTTGTGACTTATTTTTTGTATTTATTGATACCGGAGATAACCCAAAATCTGATAAGAAAACATATCTTTATTACACCAAACATGTTGGAAAGGAAAAGTAAGACGACATGAATCACTGACTTGGGTGAGGCAGGACAACCGGTGGACAACGGTGAGAGGGGCTGGGAGAGGCGATGGCTGGTTGGAAGGGAGTATGCTGGTTGGCTTACAATTGGAGCAGGGAGAGGGATTTGGGGGTGTTGGCGGTACTGGAGGGCTGATGGTAGATAATGGTATGAAGTGGGGGTGCTGATGGTTTGGCAACAATAGCAAGTGGTGTGGGGGATGTATCACGACAGCTATAGGGATAGAGTAGGGTTGGCGATGGGGAAACATGGAGGATGAGGTGTTTAGCGCCAGCTGGTCGGGTGGAGTAGGGCCGGAGATAGGGTAACATGAAGCATGGGGGTGCAAGGTAGATGACAGCAAGCAGGGGAGGGGGAGTAGGTGAGGGATTAAGGGATGGTAGTCATCACCTCGGAGCAAGGCACTGTCGGAGCACCACCTATTTTCGGATACAACCTTAACAAGGGTGAAATGCCGGTGACAAAAATCTGAAATAAGGAAAAACTAAATTATAACAATAGAAAATGTCATATTTATAATAAAGGATAACACCCCAGCTCTGCTGAACCGGTTTGGTCGGTTCAGCCCCAACTCCAGCATTAGTGTCTTAGGGTTTGAATAGCTTCAACTTCATTCGCTAGAGCTTCTGGCTCCTCATTGTATGGTGTCAAGTTCGCTACATTGAACATTGCATAAATTTTGTTGTCTCCTAATAGGTCGATCTTACATGTGTTGTCATTCAGTTTCCGAAGCATTTTGAAAGATCCATCTACTCTGGGCTTGAGTTGGAGGAATGCTCCTACTAGAAATCCTTTTTTCTTTAGCCGTATCCACACTAGGTCCCATTCTTGAAAAGTCACATTCTATTTAGTGATCTCCTTCCCAACCTTCTTGTGGAGCTTCTGAATCTATCACACTTGATCCTTTGCATCCTCACTAATCTTTTATGTCGACAAGATAGGTACCAAGTAAAGTGAAATGAGCGGGTTGTGCTCGTACACAATCTCAAATGTGGTACATCGGATAGTCTGACTCACATATCTATTGTAAACAAACTCAAATGTGGTACCAAGTAAAGTGGTGTGAGTGGGTTGTGCTTGTACTCAATTTCAAATGTGGTACATCCGATAGTCTGACTCACATATCTATTGTAAACAAACTTCGCTTCTTGAGTTAGAATCAAATCTCTCAATATAATATTTTTTTTCACAAAGCACCTTAGAAGGTTTCCCAGACTCCTGCTTACTATCCCCAACCATACATGTGGGTGAGCTGCTAACTGAATTTAAGTTGAGTGCTTAGCTTGCCAATAGGGTCCTCCAAGAGTGACTTAAAAACTTGACATCCCTGTCGAAAGTGATGTTCCTGGGTATCTCGTGTATTCTCACTTCCTTCTGGAAGTATAAATCAGCGACATGCGATGCATTTGTTTTCTGATAGCAGATACGAAGTGTGCCATCTTTGAAAATCGATCCACCACCACCGTTACATAAATTTTGTTTCGTTGTGATTTCATGAGACCCACCGCAAAATCCATGCTAACATCCACCCATGGGGCCATCGGCATTGGTAATGGGGTGTATAGTCCTGCACTTTGTCCCTAGGTTTTGGCCACATGACAAATCCGACATTGCTTGACGTGTTGCTCCATATCTCTTGTTAGTCGGAGCCACAAAAAAGTGTTCTCTTGCGAATGCGAGAGTCTTATCCCTGTTAAAATGTCTTGCAAGTTCTCCACTATGGACTTTCTTAGGGAACATCTAGGAATACACAACTTACTCTGGTAGAATAAGTAATCATTTGCTCGGTAGTACAACTCGACAGGCTTCTACATCTCCCTGAAATCATTGTCTGCCCCGTTGTCAGACAAAATTTTGGAATTATGATTTAAACTTAATTTAATATATATGATGTAAGTTTGATTTTTTGAAATATAGTATTTTAATTTTAAAATAAATAAGACTGAATAGATCTCATAAATATGATAGTTTAAATAATTGAGCACGATACCCCAAGTGGTACACTATCTCAAAAGATCAATACATCACTTGTTCTTGGGCTCAATCATTTAAACTAAAAAATTTATGACATTATTTATGTCTGCGAATCTTTTATGTGTGACCGACAAGTTCCCTTTTCTATTATAAATTTTAGATAATGTTTATTTTGTCTTAGTTCTTAATTTCCCATAGAGACACGCTCTATAGTTAATTACATCTTAGGCAGTCGAACTCACTTAAGAAAACTCTTGATTAAGATCAGTGATATTGTCTTCAGGATTTTAAAATTTAGATTTCCAAGGCTGGATGTAAGAAAGTCAAATAAGAATAACTCAAATGGGAACAATTCTTTTCAGGAGTCAAATAAATGAAAGGTAGGGGATGCCACAGATCTGAGAAGAATCTCAGTGACTTCTCAAACTATCCTACTGTTTGGCTTTACATTTTTGAAGTGATGTTTATTGAATGTTAAATCATGCCAAGTATTATTTAGGGTTTATATTTGCATAATACCTGATTATGCAAATAACCTGGAAGATAGAATGATTTGTGTCGTACTGAACGACGACATCAGAATCCTAAAAATTTAGGATTTATATTGAACAACAAAGTTGTGTAAAAGCCTACAGATAGAGTGAGGATTTACGTAGTGCTAGAAAAACTACCTCAAAGTATTATGAATTTGTTATTTAATTATACATAAAGGTTTAGTTGAAGCAGAAGTCATCCTCCATCCGCTGCATCTTCGTCGTGCTACCCGCGAAGTTTGCTCCAAAGTCTTATCGTATCTGTCATGAGTTTAGGGTTTTATGTTTACATGCTATTGCTGGGTCTTAGGGCCTGTCGTAGGGTGCTTCCTAACCAGGTGTTACTGTTATCTATCCTAGGGGTCTTGCGGGTTCTGTAAGTAAATGCAGAAACATAATAATTGTATAAGCGCAGTAAAGAAAAAACAGTAAAGAAAAACATTTTAAAAAGCGGTAAAGATGGTAAAATGCTGTAAATATAAAATAGACATGCGTACTTGACGTGTCTGTTGCTGCTGCAAAATGTGTTATTATCTTAGGCAAAATAAACAAGTATTACAGAAAATTTAATTAACACGACGAACATATATATATATGTGGAAGTGCAAGAGTCAAAAGGTAAATAAAAGACAAGTGAAAAGTAAAAGAACATGTGACCTATGAAAGACCGATGTAGACTATAAGAATTCAGACTCGGGGTAGGCTTAGATTTATCATTCTCGAAGGACTCCTTAGGCAACCATCGATCTCACGTGTATAAAACTCGACATTCAATTAGAAATTTCCAACAAAATAATCGTAGTGTGATAATTCTTAACTTAGTATAGGTAACTGACGAGTGGACATTCAAATTGTATCATCCAAAATTCATTGTTTGTCATGCATATAGATTTTTTTTGTTATTTAGCAATAAAAATTATTTATATGGTAATGAATGTGTTTAGCAATAAGAAATATTTATGTGGTGAGGAATGTATTTATTTTGTTGTTATGTTTATGTATTTTGAAGAATGGATTGTCCACAAGTCGATTATAATATCGGGCTAGGACTATCTGCAGCGTGAGAAAACAATGATCATTGCTAGTCTATTGTCAGCGAATAATAGTCATCCTGCATTCTCACTAGGTCCTTGGGTTAGGTCTTGATGCCGTAGGATGTAATATTATTCTGCTTTATTTGCAGTTGCTTTTATCATCACTGCTCTTAAAAAAAGAAAACAAAATAAAGGGAAAAGAGGAAACTGACACAACTTTGAAAATCAACTAAGCAGAGGGGTAAAACAACGAGTGAGTCAACTCAAAAGTGTATTTAAATAGCAATTCAGTGAAACTCAAATTAATAGGTAAAAGGCTCCCTAAATTTGCTGCTCCAAACAGTGAGGCTTCAAAATTGCATTCAAATCAACCACCAAACATCCCAAAGCCATAAGAAAATAAGTCCCCAAACAGTTCCAAAATTGCAATAAAATAAGCCCCAAAATAGTCTCAAAATCGTGCATTTAGAGACTTCCAAAGACAGTGTGTAACCAACCTAAAATCAGTGTTTAAACCCCCAAAACTGCATTCATATCAACCCCCGAACATCGCAAAACTGCAACAAAATAAGCCCCTAAACAGTGCATTTAAAGGTCTCCAAAGATAGTGTGTAACCTGCCCAAAATCAGTGTTTAAGGCTCCCAAAACTGCATTCAAATCAACCCAAAACCATGTACGCATCCCCTCCAAATCAACAAAAATTCAGTATAAATACACACAAGCTCTGACAAATGTAATAATAATGCTTATAATCAACCAGATGTAGCTACCATATGTGACTTCAACTAGTCTGTATCGAGCAACAAAAGACATAGTTAAATTTCCCAAATGCATTCATATTAAAGTTCAAGCTAAAAAAAAGGAACCTTTTCACAATATGAACAAGTATATTTTCCTATTTCCTTTACATATATATGCGCGCACACACACATAAACGATGTGCCGTCGTCTCCACTCTGCTAGGGTTTTGCCTCATGGCGAACCCTAGCGTCTCGTACTTTGAAATCTCTCGCATCTCTGCTTCACCTTCGTCTTCAGCTTCTCACGTCGTCTGCCGCTTTCTTCGATTTCGGTGGGTTGCGTCTTGTTCGCTGCAGGCGTTAGGGCTTCGTCTGCTCGAGCTGAAAGGGTTTTGCTCGAGCTGAATTCACAATCAAAGGGGTTCCTCTCCTCGTCTATTTGCTGCAGGCTGAAGAGCTGAATTTTGAAGGGGTCCTCGTCGTCCGCGTATTTGGGCGGGCTGCATCCTGTTCGTTGCAGGCTATAGGGTGTCGTGATTTCGCAGGGCTTGGGATTTCCGCTCCCCGTCTGTTTGTTGGAGGCTGAAGGGCGTCGTTCTGCTCGAGCTGAATTCGCAGAGCTTTCGCCCCTGCTCCTTGTTTTCTGGATTCAGACTTTGCTCTCTTTTTTGCTTTCTTCACTGTTCTTAACGCCACACCTTCATCTATTGAGGATGACTTCAGACAGATCATATGCTGCTGCCATTGCGGGTGTCCATGCCTCAGGTACATCTAAATTGCGCTTTTTCTCTAATTTGTTTGAGTGAGAGGAGGATGTCAAGAAACCTGATAGGAAAAATGAGAAACCTGCCATCTTTTTTACAGAAGCTGAATGTATTCAACTTTCTTTCTCCTGTTGACTGAATTTAGTCTGGAAATTTCTGTTTGACCATAAAAAAATGGACCTGATTCGTAAGGAATTTGATCTTATGCACCTAGTTGGGGAGTGAAAAATTGGACTGTTTGATGGAAGACATTCTCATATAAATTAATAATGAAGAGGATTACACGCGTTTATTTGCTAGAAGGATAATTTAGATTGATAACAGAGTAATGAAGATTCTGAATTGGTCTGTGAATTTTGACCCCGAGACGGAACCTTCGATCATCCTAGTTTGGATTCGCCTCCATGGTCTGAATTTTCATTATTTTACTCAAAAAGTTTTGTATGCTATTGCCTCAGCTTATGATAAGCCACTCAAAACGAACATTCTTACTTTTAATTTTTCCCGTCCATCGGAAACTATTGTACTTGTTGAAAGAGACATCACCTCATCTGCTTTTGAGGAAATTTAGTTGACACACATCATGAGTATTGACAAAAGGTAGAGATTAAGCTTTTTTCTTCGTATTGTTCAAACTGTCGTATGTTCAACCACTTTAGTTCTCAATGCCACCATCTAGATCCACACCTAAGACCAAAAAAGCTCAGTGCTCTGCCAGAGGCATTGATTTCATCTCCTCCTGACCAGCTCCAAGTTATTGACATTATTGATCATCAAAAGGATACCGCTGAAAATGTCACTATTCTCGCATGCAATATGACAACCATTCATCCGTCTCTGGAATCTCCTATCGTGGGTGAGAGGGAGATTCTTCAAACCCCACTTGCCCTAGATACTATCACCGTTATTACATGTGACAATATTTCTACTGTTTCAATACCGCCTCATCTGGTTGCACAGGTTGTAACTGTTACTCAGGTTTATGAGGATCATGTTGTGCAACAGCCTACACATGCCCGACCAACATTGGAACAATCTATTGATTAGATGAGTCAATCATCTTATGAGTGTTTTTCTTGGTACTTTAGATCTTGGAGTCGTCAGCTTGTCTATTTGTGTTGTCGTATAATTTTTCTATTAGAATAAGTTTTCCTCCCGAATCAAATGAATGACTCGAAGAGAATATGAATCAAATAGCAAAATGACGTACGACAACCAATAGACAAATAAATCAAAAATAAAAGAGATGAAAGACTTATATATGGGTAATCCTCGTGTGATGGGTCGTGAGTATACGTTTAAACAGAATCGGATCGAAGTACTCCGGAGAATAACTTCCACGAGCAGAATCTCTATATAAGCTACCCGTAACCAGAGAACCAAAAAGAACATTTTTTGTTCTGAGTTATAAGTCTCCCATAGGAACATATTTCTATTGGTTAATTACATCTTGATGAATACCCAAAAAGACTCTCGATGAAAGAATTTTCGTTTTATAATCATGAGTCTGGGGCATATGTTATCAAAATGTGATTATTTCATATGAGATGATCTTAATGCTTTGAAGCTCACGCCAAGCCATCAGACAGATTAAATCTCTCACATCTAAATGGATAGCGGCTCCTCAGCACACGGTACCTACGAAATAATCATAAATCACTTGACGGGGGTATCTCGATACGTCATAGCACATCCGGGCCGTAAGAGCAATGGACAAATCGTCGTATCCCAAACGGGCTGCAGCTTATCGGCATTGGACCGTCAAAGTGATATCAATGAAGTCGAAAGAGCAGAGAGGGCTCAACAGGGGTATTCAAAGGTGGNGCAATGGACAAATCGTCGTATCCCAAACGGGCTGCAGCTTATCGACATTGGACCGTCAAAGTGATATCAATGAAGTCGAAAGAGCAGAGAGGGCTCAACAGGGGTATTCAAAGGTGGGGAGAAGTAATTCTAAGAGCTAGAGGTAGTCAGGTCGGGGTACCACAGACCCGTCGTCCCATGCCACTAGGACCTTAAGTCTACATGGTCGGAAGGTAGTCGACCCAACACAACTAGAGATCCCCGGTCAGCAATTCGTGAATCGCGTCTTCCGCGGGGATCTCGGTATCCTTAAGGTCAAAAAACGAGACTTTATCCTATGACTATCTGTTGGAGCTCCAAGAGGTGGGACTTATACCCGTCGAAATGACAAGGTTGCCGCAGAAAAGAACAAGAAAGGGAGGTTCAGCTACAAAGCTGGAAACACTCAAACAAGAGGACTTATACCCCGTTTGGATCGGGGTGCCTCCTAACATCCTAAGCATGCTAGATAACCACCTAAGCGAGATTATGTTGGGCCAATCAGATTGGAGAAGCATGGGAGCTACTCTTCGGGACATGCAAATATGATGCAATTATCTATCACATTCCTAAGCGTGGAGGTCCTATTAATTATGATTCAGTTATAGTCATGCATGCAAATCATTTTTAAAACCGGCCCAAAGACCATCTAGAAAGTAAAGACTGATTTTAAATTTTTTTTTGAAAGTTTTAATCCTAAAATTTTGATTTTCTTAATCTTTTATTATTAGAATTTTTAGGTAAAAAGAATTAGAACGTGAGCTTCAGATACACAGAAAGAAAAAATACAAAATGCTTCAACATGCAAAGACACACGGGAAAAAAAAGAAAGAAAAACACCCCAAAAGAATATATAAAAAGACCAAATGACGCTGGACCGACAATATAATACAGATGTGCTATGACCGTACTCTGCATATACATGCCCGTTCATAATTTTATACAAAAGTGTAAAATTCAGACTTAAGGTACGGGACATGAGCTGCTGCTCCTGGCCTTTGTCACATAGTTCAGTGCATCATTCGCCTCAAACTCATGCCCGTATCTTATGTCCGATACAGACTCTCTTAGGACTCTATCAAATATATTTGAAATAGAAAATAAAGACTCAACTTGCATAAAACAAGCGTTAGCGGGCACACCATGCATCATAAAAATAATAAGCCGTGCCTTATAATTGGGGGAGCTAAAAA
>JXCR01040471.1:14676-28075 GCA_002079205.1 Phalaenopsis hybrid cultivar
TATATATATATATATATATATATATATATATATATATATATATATATATATATATATACCACACAAAATAGAAAAATGAGGGAGGTTTAACTTGTCCCCATGAAGGAGAAAGGATAAAGAATGAGGAGGTGTAGTAGCAACTATAACTTGTTCAGAGCTTCTGCCAGTGGTAGCGAATTGGTGAGCAGGTCCATTACCTCGTCTGTTAATATGCTGAAATTCCACACTCCAGTTGCCCAATGCAGTCTTCATTTTGTTGACCCAGCTTCCAATATGTCATGGGGGATCCATCTCATTCTGCAATATCCTAATACAAGTGTTGGAGTCAGATTCAACAATTAATGGCCTGATTTTACAGTGAATTGCAAGCATAATGGCCCAAAAGATTGCAATCATTTCAGCTTCCAAAGCATCCAATGCCCAGGTTGGTGAGGAAAAAAGAAGAACACACTACCCTTGGGAGTTTTTAAACGCTTCCCAAAACCCAACAGCTCCCCTTAAAAAACTACCATCTGTGTTAACTTTCATCCAACCAACAGGAGGAGGAGACCACACAATCAATGAGAGATTGAAATTAGACCGACTTGTGCTTTGAGGTGCCTAGTGCCTGAAGAGATTTGGGAAATTGTGATGTTTAATGATTTTTTGTATGTAAGAAGTGCAATTAGCTGTAACAGCTTTAGTTAGAGGGAAAGAGTCCTCAAATTTAGCCTGATTTCTAGCCATCCAAATAAACCAAGCAACCACACAGGGGATAACCAGTAAAATAATCTTCTGCCACTCTCTCCAACAGGTAGAAAAAATGTTCCAACAGAGGGTAAGAGTATCAATTCTTAACTGTGCCAATAGATCAGTCCATACTTGTTGAGAGAACCAACATTTAAAGAAAATGTGATCCCGTGTCTCCTCCTCCTCTTGACAGAGATAACAACAGGAAGGACCTCTAAGGCCTTTTATTTTAAGGAAGTCATCAGTGGGGAGCAAGGAGTGCCAAAATCTCCAGCAGAAAAATGACATAGTAGTAGTCAACCACTTCCCCCAGATTTCAGTTCCCCATTGAACAGTTGGCTAGAGATAGAATTCCTTATATATATAAGTAGAACTTTTCTGTGAGGGAGCTTTTTTAGTGATAATTCTATCTCTTTGACCAGGACAGAAAGGGGTTTGCTTAAGTAGCTTAATTTGATCATTATTCAGAATGGTATGTAGCAATCTAGAGTTCCATTGATTTTCAGACCAATAGTCCTTAATCAGATCTTAAAAATTAGGGTTAGAGTTAGAGCACATAATTTTATCTCTATTCTAGGTCCACCTGTCTAAGTAGAAGTTGATTTTTTCTTCCCCTAATTCCCAGATGAAGGTCTTCTCAGCCTGCTACCTGACTTCCAAAAGTTTTCCCCAAAGCCTGGAGTTTCCTGGATTTTTATTAACTAGATTTGGGTGTACAGTTCTACAATACTTCCTCATCATGAAGAGAGCCCATAGACTATCCTGGGCTCTAAATTTAATCCATAATTTGCATAAATTAATGAAACTAAGTGCTAAAAATCTTTAAATCCCAATCCTCCAGCAAAATATGGTTTGCATAATTTCTGCCAAGGAAGCCATTGAACTTGTTTCTTCTGTCCAGCCCATAAGAACTTATTAAAAATTCTCCTCAGTAAGTGTTGAGTCCCTTTCTTCATAGTAAACATTTGAAGAGCATAGGAGGGAAGTGCATCGAGAATACTCTTGAGAAGTGTGATTCTTCCTCCATTAGATAAGAATGAATTAGTCCAACATTGAAGTTGATTCTTAATCGAATCAATAACATCATTAAATTGAATTTGCATTGTTCTGCACTTAATCAGTTGAACCCCAAGGTATCTGATGGGTAGAGAAGACAAGCTAAATCCAGTATGCCTGGATATCCAGTTTTTTATCTGTGGAGAAATGTTAGTGCTAACAAAAATTTGGCATTTTGATTTATTTAATTTCGTACCTGAAGTAAGCTGGATATGTTTAATGCCCTTATACAAAATTTTTGTAACACTATTAGCGGCATTAAATAAGATTATCACATCATCATCATAAGAAAGATGGCTAATGCATACATTTGATCTGTGCTGATAGGACAAATGAGGTGATGTTGAGAACATTTGATTCAAAAGCCTGGAGAAGTAATCCATAGCCAAAATGAAAACTGTGGGGGTGCTTAATCCCTCTTGAAGCTAAGAAGAAGCCATGGCAGCCACCATTAACAAGCACAGAATAATTACTACAATGAAGCCATCTTTTAATAAGCAAAATGAAATCCTCAAGAAAACCCCTTGCAACAAGAGTTTCCAAGATGAAGTCCCAATTAATTGTGCCATAAGCCTTCTTAATATCCAATTTGTAGATAAAATTTCCTGCCCTATACTTCCTATCCAAATCTAAGAGCATTTCTTGTGCAAATAAAATGTTATCAGATATGGTTCTCCCTTTTACAAAAGCTTCTTGATTAGAAAAAAATTAGCTATTGAAGGTGAGGTTAAATTATAGAGATCAATACCTTGCTGATTACTTTGGTTATAACATTAGTCAAGCTAATGGGTCTGAAATCACCTCAATCTTTTCTGATTTGTTTTTTTGAAATCAAAGTAATGGTTGAGGAAGTAAAATATCTTAGTGGATCAATACCTCTGAAGAAATTTTGAACAGCTGAAATGAAATCCTCCTTAATCACAGTCCAGGAGACCTTATAAAAATTGGCAGTGAAGCCATCAGGTCCAGATGTCTTGTGCCCATCAATGGAGTCAAGAGCAGCTTTAATTTCTAATTCATAAGGGATTTGAGCAAGTTGCAGATTGCTAACATACTCTTGATAGCCTGCAAAAATATTGGCATTAATATTGGTTCTGGTTAAAGGATGGGAATTGAATATTTGCTGAAAATACTGAACAGCATTTTGAGCAATATCCACAGCCTCAATTAAACTTTTCCCTTTAGAGTTTGTGATTTCAAGAATCATATTGCATTTCCTTCTGAGCTTGGTGCAATCATGGTAGAAGCTTGATTTTTTGTCTCCCTCAATGAATTTGGTGATAGCTACCTTTTGTTTTAAAAATGCTTCATTATAAGTAATTTGTATGAGAAGTTCTTCATTAGCTATATATAAATCCTTTTCAGACTTTAAGCCTTTCTGAAAATCCTCTTCAGTACTGAGAACTTTGTTCTAAGTAGCTTTTAAATTTTCATTTACATTTCCAAATGTATTCCAGTTCCGTTTCTTTATGTGCCCAATGCCCTTTATCCTCACTAACCAGCCAAGCTTTTGATACTTCACTAAGGAATTCAGGGTAGAGAGTCCACGTATTTTGAAATAAAAAAGGAGTGCCTCTAGACTTGGTAGAATTCTGAATGGAGCAAAGTAAAGGTCTATGGTCAGACCCTGCAATGACAAGGTGTGTAATAATTGTATAGGGAAAGGTTTGAAGCCAATTTGAATTCCCCAACATTCTATCAAGTCTATCCCACAAAGATCCCCTTATCCAAGTGAACATAGGCCCATAAAAACCCAGATCAAATAAGTGAGCATCCATGAGAAAATCATTGAATATGTTCATTGTTGATTGTAGAGGAGGCTTGCCACCTCTTTTTTCAGCAGCAAATGTAATACAATTAAATTCTCCCCCCACAATCCAAAAGAAGTTGATAGAGTTGCTAATGTTCAAAAGCTCCATTCAGAGATTTTCCTGTTGTCTTGAAATACAGCTAGCAAATATGAAAGTGGCAAAACCCACCTGAGCACAAACTTTAAACTGAATATGCATATATTGGGGTATGTTCAACAAAACTGTCAACTGTAGCTCACCTCTAGCAAACAACCACATTTTTTTATTAGAATTAGAAAAATGAGAAAATTTAATAAATTTCCTAATAATATTTATAGAATGCTTAATAACCGTTGGTTCTAAAATAGCAAAACACCAAATTTTATGGGATCTCACAAGATTCATTAGTCTTTTGAGAGAATTCGGGTGAGCAGCACCCCTAATGTTCCAACACAAGAAGTTGATCATTATGAAAGGGTTATCCCTTTCTCTCTGGTTCTGGGGTATGAATCTATAAGTTGGTTGTTAGGAGGTCCATCCAGTTAGTGAGCTTCCTGCACCTGCTTTTGTTCCATCTTCCCTTTCTTCTTCTTATTGCTTCTTTGGACTTGCCACCCTTTAGTTAAAACCTCTGATAATAAATTAATTATAGGATTGTCAACTTTGTGAGGATTGATATCTAACTGACTTCTNGTTGGTTCTAAAATAGCAAAACACCAAATTTATGGGACCTTACAAGATTCATTAGTCTTGTGAGAGAATTGGGATGAGCAGCACCACTAATGTTCCAACAAAAGAAGTTGATCATTGTGAAAGGGTTCTCCCTTTCCCTCTGGTTCTTGGGTATGAATCTATAAGCTAGTTGTTAGGAGGTCCATCCAGTTAGTGAGCTTCCTGCACCTGCTTTTGTTCCATCTTCCCTTTCTTCTTCTTATTGCTTCTTTGGACTTGCCACCCTTTAGTTAAAACCTCTGATAATAAATTAATTATAGGATTGTCAACTTTGTGAGGATTGATATCTAACTGACTTCTTTCAGCATGGTCAATCCCCCCATGATTGTCTTCCATCACCTGTTTCTTAGGGACAATAATTGTAGAATTGTTCCTTTGATCAGATTCCTCCTCCAATATGCTAGTCAAACTTAGTAAGAGCTCCCTTTCGTTACCTCTATTAGTATTAATACTATCATTTTTAGTTGATATTCTTTGTTCCTTATCCAAAGAGATATCAGCCCCTCCCTAAGTAACCTTAGGCTGGGTAGCAATTTTTTTGGTAGGTGGATGTAGCCTATAACATTTTTCCAAATTGTGCCCAGACATTTTGCTATGAGGGCAGAATAGAGGTCTTTGTTTCATAATAATATTTTGTCAAAATCATTCCTCCCGAGTTCCAATCCAAATTATCTTTACATCAGGTAGTGTTATCTCTCTTTCCACCATCACTCTAGCACCAGCTGGCCTTGCCATATTATAGGTTGGAGCATCCACTTTCAAAGGACAGTCAAGTGTCCACCCTATGCTGAACAAGACATTTTGGTGGTAATATTGTATTGGGAGATTAAGAAATTTAAACCATATTGGTACAATAGGGGGCTCTTTCTTGGCTCAAACCCAAGTGTCCATTTTAACAGTTTCATTGGGGTTCTAGCTATCAAAAGAGTCTGTTTTGCAAAAACTCTAGCATAATCCTGCTTATTAGACTATTTAATTAGAAGATGTCTTCCATCCATCAATCCAAGCTGCCAAGCACCAGTGAGCTGAAGGTCATCAAAATATTTTCTAACAAAATCCATCTTTGGGAGGCCAAACTGAAATCTGCCTTTTAAAGTAAATTAATAGACTCATTTAAAGATTGGATCTCCCCAAGAGTAAACAAAACCGCAGGTTGTCCCTCCTTGACACCAATAGGAGACACATAAGGGCAAGACTCCTTGACAACAGCAGCATCATGTAAAGCTTCAGGGAAAACCAAATGTTCAAAATTTTTTGGTAATTCCTGCCCTCTACCAACAACACCAGCATAAGTGGCTTGGGTCCATTGGGCAATAACATCCACACTAATAGGGCTAAACTCCATTAAGCTTGCCCCAACACCCAAAAATCAGAGAAATCAAGAAGGAACAAACTCTTAGTGCCAAAGAGTTAGATATCCACTCCCACAACCAATGGAACAGTAACTGGTTCGAAAATAGAAAACCCATAGCAGAAACCAGAGATAGAAAACCACATGCCTTCCTTCTTCAGCCAGCAAGCAGGGAGAAAACAATCACTTAGCACCCTCATCCACCACCAAGAACAATACCACCAGGAAAAAGCCATTAGAAACGAAACCCTAGCAGAGCTATAGCCGCCACCTTCCTCACAGTCTCCATTATATATATATATATATATATATNTTGATCAGATTCCTCCTCCGGTATGCTAGTCAACCTTGGTAAGACCTCCCTTTCATTAACTCTATTAGTATTAATACTATCATTTTTAGTTGATCTTCTTTGTTCCTTGTCCAGGAGATATCAGCCCCTCCCTGAGTAACCTTAGGTTGGGTAGCAGTTTTTTTGGTAGGTGGACGTAGCCTATAACATTTTTCCAAATTGTGCCCAAACATTCTGCAAAGAGCGAAGGTCCATAACAATATTTTGTCAAAATCCTTCCTCCTGAGTTCCAATCCAAATTCTCTTTACATCAGGTAGTGTTATGTCTCTTTCCACCATCACTCTAGCACCAGCTGGCCTTGCCATATTATAGGTTGGAGCATCCACTTTCAAAGGACAGCCAAGTGTCCTCCCTATGCTGAACAAGACATTTTGGTGGTAATATTGTATTGGGAGATTAGGAAATTTAAACCATATTGGTACAAAAGGAGGCTCTTTACTTGGGTCAAACCCAGGTATCCATTTTAACAGTTTCATTGGGGTTCCAGATATCAAAAGAGTTTGTTTTGCAAAAACATTGGCAAAGTCCTCCTCATTAGATAGTTTGATTAGAAGATGTCTTCCATTAATCAACCCAAGCTGCTAAGCACCAGAGAGCCAAAGGTCATCAAAAAATTTTCTAAAAAGATCCATCTTTGGGCGGCCAAATTGAAATTTTCCTATTAAAGTAAATTTAATAGACTCATTTAAAGATTGGATCTCCCCTGAAGTAAACAAAACAATAGGTTCTCCCTCCTTAACACCAATAGGAGACACATAAGAGCAAGACCCCTTGTCAATAACAGCATCATGTAAAGCTTGAGGGAAAACCAAATGTTCAAAATTTCCAGCCCTCTGCCAACAACACCAACATAAGTGGCTTGGGTCCATTGGGCATTAACATCCACACTAATAGGGCTAAACTCCATTAAGCTTACCCCAATATCCACAAATTAGAGAAATCAGGAGGGAACAAACTCTCAGTGCCAAAGAGTTAGATATCCACTCCCACAACCAATGGAATAGTAACTAATTTGAAAACAGAAAACCCATAGCAAAAACTAGAGATAGAAAACCACCTACCTTCCTTCTACAGCCAGCAAGCAGGGAGAAAATAATCACTTAGCACCCTCAGCCACCACCAAGAATATCACCACCAGGAAGAAGCCATTAGAAACCAAACCCTAGCAGAGCTATGGCCGCCACCTTCCTTACAGCCTCTATTATATATATATATATATATATATATATATATATATATATATATATATATATATATATATATATATATATATATATATATATATATATATTGGAGTAGCTCGTGGCTCCCTACGTGTTAAATAAAATAGAAGATTACAAAAAAGAGGAGGGAGAGAGGATCCCTGCTAAAAACAAAAAAAAACATGAAGTCCTAGGGGTCCTCTCCCCGCATTACAACTCCATGCAAAAAAATGGAAAAAAGGATAACAAAGGTTAAAATAGCTCCAAAATACATGTGTCCCAGACAAAATATATACTAATAAAAAGATGTAAAGCCCATATAGACAAGTAAAAGAAAAGAAAGCAAAAAAAAACAACTGTGTAAATTGTATGGCCAAAAATCCCTATCAAAACAGTTGTGGGTTGAAGAAACTAAAAGAAACCACATACAGTGCATCCATATAGCGTGAGAGCCTAAAGAAAGATAGCCAGTGAAAAACCTGTGAGTAAACCTACAAATTAAAAGATCATAGAGTGGCAGAAGATCATGCTCTAATATATGGGAATCCAATTTATTCCCAAGCAGGAATTGCCTTAATATATATGGTGGGTGGATGCCAACAGAGATCCTTGCATGGCCAATTTTAGACAAATAATCAGTCGGGCCATTACCTTCCCTATGTATGAAAGAAAAATGAGCCTGCAAATAATGAGTAGATAGCAGATGCTAGATACAATTAAACAAGTAAATTCTAAAGGGGAGTAGTGCTCCTAGTAAGCATATTGTAAATCAACATAGAATCAGTTTCAAAGATCAGGTAGGTGAAATTGTAAATTGCAGTGATCTGAATAGAAAAAAAAATAGCCCACCCTTCAGGTTTAATGGGGCTTTGAGCACAAACTTAAGAGGAAAAATAACAAATTAAGTTTCTAAAAAAATTTCTAAAAATATCACCCGCACCAGCATAATTAGGAGTCCAGCTCCCATCAATATTGATCTTGACCCAACCATGTGTAGGGGGTTGCCATCTAACAAGTAGAGGCCTTCCACCCATACCCTAGTCATAGCATAATTAATGTACTTCCCAAACTGTGAAAGGCTTTAAAAAAGTAAGAGAGAATGTTGGAGATGTAGGAGACTGTGAGGGAAGGATGGGTTGGGGAATTTACATGTTTATGTCCATTTCTGGCTAACCATAAAAACCACAAAACCACTAAAGGAAATGAGACTAGGTTATTATTAAAATTATTTGAAGCTTTCCAAGCAGCCAAAATGTCTTCCAAAGTACAAGTATGTGGCCATTTAACCTGAAAGAAATTCCCAAGCATATGTAAGACAGTATGGGAAAAGGAACATTCAAAGAAGAGATTTCTGATAGTCTCTTCACCACATTTGCATAAATAAAAACTAGAAGCCAGCCTCAGCCCCTTTAATTTAAAGATATCATCAAGAGGAAGTAATGAGAAGAAAAACCTCCATAAAAAGAAGGATATAGAAGGGGACATATAACCATGCCTTTACAAATGACCCCATTTCCAATTTTCAAAGTTATGCATATTATAATAAAGCATTTTAGAAGTAGAGGCATTAGTAGAGAATTTCCTGATAGGCTTGTCATGCTTATCAGAGCATAAAGGGATTTTAGCAATAGGAGCAGCATTTTCACCCAACAGCTCCCTTAATTTGCTCATGTCCCAATGACCATTAATCCAGCTATCGGAGACCAACATGTCACTTAACAAATTAGAATTCTCATCATGAAGATTAGAAATCCCCCATTGTTCATGCCAAAAGGATACCCTTACCTCGCCAATGTCCAAAAAAATTAATTGATTAGCCACAGATCTAGTCTTTAGAATGGCTTTCCAATTTTTAGAAACCCCAACTTTCCATTGAATGGAGGATGGGTGTTGATGTGAGCAGTACTTATGAAACAAAAACTAAGCCCAAGGGATGAGACAAGTCTATACTTAAACCACAACTTACACATATTAATATCAAGAATGTGCTGTAAATTTTTGAAGCCCAAACCATAAGAGAGACGAGGCTTGCACACTTAATGCCAATTTGCCAAGATTTTAGAGGAGCCCTCACAAACCCAAAGAAATTTATTAAAAATATGTTCTAAATCTTTTTTTGTACTCTATTTTATAGTGAGAACTTGCATAGTATATAGAGGAATGGAGTGAAGAACACTTTGTAACAGGGTTAATCTCCCCCCAAAGGAGAGAAAAACATTCATCCAATCATGAATTCTAGATTTAATTTTATCCACAACAACATCAAATTGTGTTTGTTTCCTTCTACCTCACAGGAGGTTAACACCAAGATACATTAAAGGAAGAGAAGCTTCAAAAAATGTAGTATATGATGTGGCCCAAGTGGTAATAGCAGGAGAAACAAAATTCCCAAAATAAAGATGGAATTTTGCTTTGTTAAAAAGAAGACTAGAGTTTTTTTGAAAGACATTAAGGTAGTTTAACAAAATTTTGAGTGAATCCTTGGAAGCATTAGAAAAAATTATAGCATCATCAGCATATGTTAAATGACTGACCAACTCCTTTAATTTATGCCTGTATTGCACATGAGGATGTTTTTCATGCATGTTATTAATAATGCTAGAGAAAAAATCAAAAGCCATGATGAAAATTGTAGGGGAGAGGGAGTCTCTTTGTTCGATGTCTCTCTGGGCAGAAAAAAAGCCATATGACTTGCCATTAACTAAGACAGTGTAAAAGTTGTTTTCCAACCAACATTTAATCAATGTGCAGAACTTAGTATCAAAACCTCTAGCTTTCAAAATGTTGAGAAAAAAATCCCAATTAATCATATCAAAAGCTTTTTTTAGATCAAGCTTGAGAATCAAATTACTACCCTACACTTCCTGTCAAGATCTTCAACCAATTCACGAGCAAGGAGGATATTATCACAAATCTCTCTATCATGAATAAAAGTTGATTCTTGGGGAGAGATAAGTTTACAAAGATGAGGTTGAGGTCGAATGACTATCAACTTGCAGATAACTTTAGAAATAACTGAAGTAAGTGATATAGGTCTAAAGTTATCTCAGCATGTTCTTACATTGGATTTTAAGATAAGCACAATTAAGGAAGAAGAGAAAAACTTCACTGAAGTATTACCCATAAAAAAGCTTTGAATAGCAGCAACGATCTTTTTATGAATTATATCCCAACACTGAGTATAAAAGGAGGAAGTAAAGCCATCTGGACCTGGAGCTTTATTAGCATTAATAGACTTAAAAACAATGAAGATCTCCTATTTAGTAAGAATGTCAGCAAGGGACAAACTAGCCACATAATCCCTATCTTTGTCAAAATAAACACTATTTATAGGTGTGACCTACTGGTTAGAAGCAAACTAATCAATAAAATATTGAGCAGCTTTTTTACCAATCTCCCCTTCATCAGTAATGATGTCACCATTTGGCTTTTGATCTTCAAGATGATATTGATATTTCTTCTATGTTTAATGGAAGCATGAAAGTACTTGGTATTCGATCGCCACACTTGAAAAGGATATCATTTGCTTTTTGTTGTAGAAAATGTTTCTCCATGATAATTACATCAAGTAATATTGAATATTTATAAGCCACCTCATTAACCAGCTGAGGATCAGAAATAACCATAGCTTCAAGGGCATCAACTATAGCTTGAGCTTCAAGAACCTTTTTATGAACATTGCCAAAAACTTGGGAATTCCACCTTCTCAGAGAACTAGCAACTTTTTTATGAAGTTACCAAAGAATATACCAAGGGTCTCCCACACCCTCAAAATTCCAAGCCTATTGAACAGTGCTAAAAAAAATGTTGTGATTAGTCCAAACATTAAAAATTTTGAAATGTTAATGCTGATTTTTATCATTGAAAGCCAAAGTGAGCAAAATAGGATTATGATCAGATGAAAAGTAATTCAAATGTCGCACCCTGTTAATAGGAAAATAATTGGAGAAGTGATGGTTACCAAAAAACCTATCCAACCAATGAGACAAAGTTCCTCTTCTCCAAGAATATGGAGTGCCAGTAAAACCCAAATAAAAAATCCCTGCATCACAAATTTTGTCACAAAAATGATTGATAAGTTGAGTATCACATTTACCTCCACCCCTCCTTTCAATCGGTTTCATAATAATGTTAAAATCACCACCAACCAACCAATTGCCATTAATAGTGTCTCCAATGCGAACTAGTTGATCCCAAAGCATAATTTTTTCCTGAAGTGTAGAGCTAGCATAAAAAAAGGTGGCTCAGCCATGATACTCCTCCAAATGATAATTGAGAAGAATAAATTGATCATTATCTTGATTGATATTGATGTTGACAATGGGTTTCCAAAAAAGCCATATCTTGTTATTTTTATTGTAGAAAGTATTGTAATTTTTAAAATGCTTGAGAATTCTATCCTAGCTAGTAGTAGCCATAGGCTCAAAAATAGCAAAAAAAATAAAGTTTATGGACCCTGCAGATATGTTTTATTCTATTTAGAGAGGACGGTTCTACCACTCCTTTAATATTCCAGCACATTACATTAAACATTATGTCACAGGCCAGCCCTTCTAGATGATCTAGAAGGACTGCCAACATGAATATTATCCCCATCAGAGTAATAAGTACCGTCTTGTAGAATATTGCTCTGATTCAATTATGAGAGCTCGTTATTCCGTTTATTTTTTTTTTTTCTCTGTGATTTATGGACTAGCCATTCCTATTCAAAATTGTTAACCACCTCCTATATCAAATCAAGAGAAACTGATTTAGCAGTAATATAACCATTGTCATTGGGAGTTGCCAAAATGGGTTGAGGGGAAGGTAGTAGATGCCCATCCATAGCAGTAGTAGGTGCCCGAGAGTTTCAATTGGATTCCTGCAGAACATCATTAGATTTCCTCTCCATATTCAAGGTTAAAGCAACATTTTCATCTTACAAACTAATGTCGAGTAAGCTAGCATTAGAATGAGGTAAAACTATTTCAGAAGTTGGTGGGATAGATTCAGTGGATAATGGGTTTCCTAAGGGATCATCAATAGCTGAAGGAAAATAAATATTGTCCTTCTCGACATGCACGAGAGTAGGAGCAATAATAATATTTCCAGGAACATCAGTATTAGCAATTCCCAATACCAAGGGAAAGCGAGCAATGTCAGTTTTTCTAGGACAATCCCTCAATTGTGGATTAAGATGGTAGCAATGAGTAGATGAATGTCCAAACTTTCGGCAGTGGGGACAATAATATGCATGGCACTCAATTTCAACAGATTGTTAATAACCTTGATGTTGAGAACCCATCCAGACCTCATCACAAAAGGTGATGTCGTGTTCAACTAAAACCCTATCTTCAGAAGGTCTAGTGAGAGTGAAAGTGGGAGTATCCAATTGTAGTGGTTTACCATAGGCAGCATCGAGAGAGAACAAAATTTTGTGATTAAAAAAATAAAGTTTTAAACTAGGGAAATGTATCCAAACATGGATTATAGGAGTTTCAATCTTAGGATCAAAATCCACAGTCCATTTCAAAATTTTCATGTAACTGTCTTCGATATAAATCATTATCCAGGCAAAAATACATGTGTAGTCTTCATCATTCGAAAGTTGTATCAAAATATGTTGACCATCCAAAAGAACAATCTTCCAAGAGCCTTTGAGTTTCATAAGTTTGAATTCCTTTTAAATAAACTCAAGTTTAGGATGACCATATTGAAACTTACCAACAAGTGCAAGTCAACAAGAGGAGGCAAGAATATTAGTATCAACATCTGTTAAGTAAAGAGAAAATTTCCCATTCTTTCTTGCCAATAGGCTTGATAAAGTTGTAATCACCACCAACAATCGAAGTTTCATGGAATGCTTGAGGAAAGAGGTGTGAGAAATTGGAATTGGAAGTCCCGCCACTGGCCACAAGGGCGGTGAAACTTATATCCAGAGGCATCCTACTAGAACAATTAAAGAAAAGAAGAATAGACCAGAGAAAACAGGAAAGAGCTTGCTTGAGCAAGCAGCCGGAGGGGACTCCATGATCGCCAAAGCAATAACTAGCCGCCAGCATCCTCAAAAACCTTATATATATATATATATATATATATATATATATATATATATATATATATATATATATATATATATATATATATATATATATATATATATATATATATATATATATATATATATATATATATATATATATATAT
>JXCR01040471.1:28315-72967 GCA_002079205.1 Phalaenopsis hybrid cultivar
ATATATATATATATATTAGGAGAAGGAGTTTCTTATGACTCCCTTCATGTTGAAGTGAAAAGGACTAGTGCAGACATCAGAGAGGGAGCTGGGGACTCCTCTTTTCGTTCAATACAGGAACCCAGGAAATCCCCAAAAAAAAGGCTAAATGTCGCACCCAAAAAATGAAAAATTACAGTGACTCAACAGAGAGAAAAGAGTGTAAGGTTGCATCTGCCCCCACAGTAATCATTTTTCTTTGCATCCATTCTGATGTGGGGGACATTTAGAGTATCTTTTTGTAGCAGATAAAGGAGAGCAGGTGGATGGTTGACAACAACCTCAGTCTCATTAGAGTGTGATCCAAGTTGGACCAACCAGTTTGCAGGATGGTTCCTTTCCTATAGATGAAAGTGAATTGGATTTGTATCTTACTAGTGAGATCTTTGATTTTATTTAGCCAGTATGAGTAATGTCAGGGAGTCTCATCCTCCTGAATTAAAAGGAGAATAATCACAGCAGAGTCCACTTCCAACCAAACCCTATTTCAATTAGCCTTAGTGGCAAGGTTGCTTGCCCAATACACAACAATGAGTTCAGTCTCAGTGGCATCATTGGCCAGGACTGGGGTATAAAAGTATAGCAGGCACTTACCTAAGTGGTTTCTGTAGATACCTCCCACACCAGCTCCATTTTTAGTAAAGCTTCCATCAGTGTTAATATTTACAATAGGATCATTTGGGGTTTTCCAGTAGACTCTGATGACTTGAATAAGTTCAAAATTAATAGGTGTACAGGAGTTGGAAATGTTAGGAAATCCTTTCCAATTAATCATCTTATGCAGGTAAGTTACACAATTTCTAGAAGTTTTCCCCACATTTGTGTTTGCTTCTTCAAATTTGACCTTGTTTATTTCCATCCAGATGAACCAAGCAATTGTAAAAGGAATAGCAGCATACTTTCTTATCTTCTAGTGCAACCAACAATTGACCAACCTATCCCAAGTGAACTCTTTCTCATCAATTGTCAACTAATTCAGGAATTATTTCCAAACAAGTTGAGCAAAGTTGCATTCAAAGAATAAATGATTCAGAGTTTCCTCTTCCTTCTTACATAGCCAGCATTTAGAGGGACCCCTCAATCCCTTTAGCTTGATAATGTCATTAGTAGGGATCATTTTATGAAATATTCTCCAACATTAAAAGGACATAGAAGGGGATAGGAATTTATTCCATAAATGATCAGCCCAGGGTGTTTGCTCCCAACTCAAAGTTTTGGAATATTTGGCTTTGGTGAGGCTTTAGTGGGAAGTAGTCTGCCATAAAATTTTGTCTGTTGTACTTTTGTTAAACTTTATGCTAGCCACTTTGGTAATAGAGTGAGGTTGCAGAAAATTTGATAACTTAACCAGGGACCATTCATCATCATCCCAGCAATCAGCCACTTTCAAATCATTATTGTAGATATTGGTAATGGGGGATGACCAGTCTTTGAGACACCAATTGTCAAGCCAAAACTTGATATCTCCATTGCTTAATTCCCAACTATAATTGGTTTCAACAATTTGTCTGATTTTCAGTATTTTCACCCAGATTCTGGAATCACCAATTTTCCTTAAGACTAGTGTGGGGTGCTGATCTTTGCAATACTTACCCCACATGAATTTTGCCTACAGGGAGTTTTGGGTCCTAAATTTAATCCAGAGTTTATAGAAATTAACTTGAAGGAGTTGATCAAGATCCTTATAGCCAATTACCCCACCAATTTAAGGTTTAGCTGCTTTTCTTCAGGAAGCCCAATGCATTTGCTGTCTTTGACCTGAATACAGGAATTTATTAAAAATTCTCTCTAGCTAAATTTGAGTGCTTTTCTTTATGGTAGTCAATTGCAGTATAAAAGATGAGAAGGTAGTGATTATGCTCTTTAACAAAGTATTTCTTCCCCCATTAAACAAGAAGGTCTGTGTCCACCCATTGAGAAGGCTAGAGATTTTATTCAGTACCTCATCAAATTGAGTTTGTTTGGTTCTGCCAGTGATAAGAAGCACCACAAGGTACTTAATTGGGAGTTGAGTAGTTGTGAAGCTAGTATAATCAGATGCCCAATGTTTATGAGTGGAGGATACATGTTTATAGAAAGCCATCTGACACTTTGCTGGATTGAAAGACATTCCCGAATGAGCTTGGAATTTTTGTAATATTTGAGAGACTTTTCTGATAGCATTTTTGTTGGCTCTGGAGAAAACCATTATGTCATCAGCATACAGTAAATGGGTAATGGCAATGTTGGATCTATGATGGTATCTATTTTGACTATGATTCAGCAAGGCTTCATCAAGCATTCTGCATAAGTAATCAATGACAAGTATAAAGATGGTCAGTGATAATGGATCCTCTTGCTTTAATCCTCTAGAAGCAATGAAAGAACCCCTCCCTTGCCCATTTATCAGGATGGAATGTTTATTGTCATGCAGCCACCTCCTAATTAGGTGACATAATTCACTGTTAAAGCCTCTAGCACTAAGAACCTCCAAAATGAAATCCCAGCTTATGGTATCATAAGCTTTCCTTAAGTCCACATTGTATATCATGTTACCCCCTCTACAAGCTTTATTCAGATCCTGTAGAAGTTCTTGAGCCAAAAGAATGTTATCAGTGATGGACCTTCCTTTCACAAAGGCAGTTCGATTGGGTTTAATTATAGAGTCCAAGTGAGGTTGTAGCTTATTCACAATGATTTTGCTAATGGTTTTGCTAATGACAGTGGTCAAGCAGATAGGTCTGAAGTGATTCCAATTCTGCTATATTTCAGATTTAGGGATCAATACAGTGGTGGATGAGCAAAAGTACTTTGGAAGATTGTTGCCTTGGAAGAAGCTTGTAACAGCAGCAATAACATCAGCTTTAATAATTTCCCAGGACTTCTTGTAGATATCAGCAGTAAAGCCATCAGGGCCAGCAAATTTATTGCTATCTATGGAGCTGATTGCATTCCATATTTTCTTTTCATTGGGGATGCCATTAAGCTTGAGACCAGCAGTGTAGTTCAGTTCTGCCAAGAAGTGTGCCTTCTCAATGGAGGGTCTAAAGTTATGATCCTGATTGAGTAAATCTTTGCAATAGAATATAACATCATTTGATATATCATTGTTGTTATGTAACCACTGGCCATTGGTATTTTGGATAGCATGTATGGTGTTGCACTTTCTTTTATATTTAATATAAGCATGAAAGAATCTAGTGTTTCCATCCCCATCAGCGAAAATATTCATAGCTGCCTTTTGTTTAAGGAGTTTTTCCTGGAACTGAATGGCACTAAGAAGGCTGTTCTGAGCAATCATCAGTTTCTTCTCCTCCTCAATACCAAACTGTCCCCCTTTCTCCAAATCTTTGACTTCATCTTCAGCCTCCTAGACTTTAGCATGAACATTTCCAAAAGTATCCTAGCTCCAACCTCTGAGGGCTTTAGAAATCTTGATTTCCAGTAAGCTTAGCTTGACTAAGGGGTCAGAAACCCCTTTCCATAAGTCAGCAATGTACTTACTATAGGAAGGGTGTGCAGCCCACATGTTAAGATATCTAAAAGGGGGGGAGGAGTTATAATTATCAGTTGAAGTAATGCTTATAAGTATAGGTCTATGATCTGAGCCAGCAAGACTAAGATGAGTAACAAAAGTGAGGAGGAAATGATTAAACCATGCATCATTAACCAACATTCTATCAAGCCTCTCCCAAATAGCTCCCCTTTTCCAAGTGAAAGTAGGCCCCTTGAAACCCAGATAAAAAAGGCCAGCCCTATGGATATTATCTCTGAAGGTATTCATCTTGGCAAGATTTGGGGTTCTTCCTCCAGATTTTTCAGTGGTAGAGGTGATACAATTGAAATCACCCCCCACCAAACATGGGGAGTCCACCTATTGACTGATGTTAATCAACCTATTCCACAGCTCTTTTCTAGCATCCTTTGTGCATCCAGCATAGATGAAGGTAGCTTCACCCTTATGTCCATTCATATTGAATGAGATGTGGACAAATTGTGGATGATTAATTAGAATATTAGAGTTTGTTTCTCTTCTGCAAAAAAATCCAAATTTTATTTTTAGTATTCCCAAAATGGGTGAAGCCAGCAAACATTTTAATCATATTTTGAGGGTTCTTGTGAAACATGGGTTCAAGAATAACAATACACCACCGTTTGTATTTAAAGTTCAGGTATAAAACTCTTTTAAGTGACAGAGGGTTAGCCATCCCCCTTGTATTCCAACAAAGTAAATTAATCATGGAGTGGAGGATGTGGGGAAGGCTGCGATCTAGATCTGGTTCTTCCTTTAAGAATTGGAGAACCATTCCTTGCTCTTTCAGCCTTCATAGATTGTACTCCTGATTGTAATTTTTTCACTTCTGTCCCTCGTTTTCTCCTTTTCCTTGCTGTTTTAATTTGCCAATCTTCCTCAATGGTTTGTTTCAATTCAATAATACCTGGTTCCTTTGGAGCTTTGTCAGGTATCTCTGTGATGATTTGCTTCCCCTTCGCAGCATGCAAGGGAGATGTGGGTGTGACAATTGTGATATCAGTATCTTCCTTCCTGATTGGTCTCTGCTGTGGGATATCAGCTTGGCTATTGGATTCAGATAGCTCTCTAAGAGGATCAGCATTTGGTGGAACCTCATTAATTCTTGGGGTGATTCTTTTAGCCTTTGATTTGTTTCCTGTCTATTTTCTAACATTTTTCCAGCAATACCCCTTGCAGCATTAGCCACAATTTTCTCAGTAGTTGTGTGGTTTCTTCTTGCCATCTTCCTGTTTAGGGGATGTAATCTGTAACATTTATCAACAGTATGCCCAAACATCTTGCAATGTGGACAATAGTAAGGTTTATGTTCAGCTATTATGTCCTGCCAGAACCATTCAGCATCAGAGCCAATCCAAATTATCTTCAGTTCAGGGAGTGTGATATCTCTTTCAACTTGAATTCTAGCAAGGTCAGGTCTAGCCTTATTATAAGTAGGAGCATCCACTCTTAGAGGTGTGCCCAATGCTCTGCCAATTTTAAATAGAGCATTAAGCTTAAAGTAGGGTAGTGGTAGGCCAGGTAACTTAAACTAGATGGGGACTACAAGAGGTTCTTTACTAGGATCAAACCCTGGAGTCCATTTGATGATCTTCATAACTATTCCAGCAATGTTAATAGATTATTTAGCAAACAATCTTGCATAGTCTTTCTCAGCTGCCAATTGGGTTAGAAGGTGCCTCCCATCTAAAAGCCCAGTTTTCCAATTGCCTATAAACTTCAGAGATTCAAAGAAACTTCTAACTAGTTCCATTTTAGGATGTCCTAGCTGAAATTTGCCTACCAGAGTGAACTTAACCTCTTCCTTTAAAGCATCAATTTCCTTGGTAGTGAAGAAAACAGCTGTTTCACCCTCTTTAGACTCAAGAGGGTGAATACAAGGACTACTTCCTTTTCCAGCAGCAGTATCATGGAATTCATGTAGGAATACTAGAAGGTCATAATCTTGTAAAGAGTCAGTTGATTTTCCAACCACTCCAGCATAAGTTGCTTTTGTCCATTCGGAATCAGTAGAAACATCAATGGAAGAGGCCATCACCCTTTCAAAACAAGCAGGTTATGGTTTAGCTAGACAGTAAAAATTGTCCAGAAGAAAATAGAAAAGCCAAAGGGAGTTTTCTCCCCAAAGAAGACAACCACTTCTGACACCCAAGGAGACAGCAAGCCAAAGCGACCAGTGGAGTTTTCTCCCCAAAGGGAGTTCAGCAAGGAAAGAAGCCCTAAGAACCAAGAGAAAATAAAGTTCCCTCAGAAATAGTGGAGCAAATGAAAAGGAAACCAATGGAACAGTGCCACTGAAGTTAGCTGAGAATGGAACAACAGCCACCAATGTAACAGTGCCAAGGGAGGATTTAAATTAGCAGTAAAAGGACTCTACCACAACCAACTTGAAGCAGCAGCCACACTCCTTCATCCTGCCATAAACCCTAGCAGAGCTTCCTCTCCAGCTGTCAGCATCTTCATTATATATATATATATATATATATATATATATATATATATATATATATATATATATATATATATATAATATTTTCAGGATGGCGGCTAGGTTTCCATGTGCTCTGATAGAGTTTCTACGAAATGGATGAATGTTGTCAAGATTGGGAAGCTAATTTTGGTTTTCTTTGGCTAATCTTTTTTTTTTAGTGTGTTTGGAGTGTTTGTTATACTCTCTTCTATATTTGCTAAGCTTTCCCCTCTTCCTGGGCTATTGGTGTTTCAAATATTCTTGTTCCGTTGCTTTGGGGCTTCTGGTAAAAGCTTCTACTGTGGAGCTTACTTTAGCTATTGTCTGGTCTTGGTTTTCAAATTTAGTGTGCTTGGAGGTTTTCATCTTGTTTCTGTTAATTTTGTTGGCTCTATCTGTTCACTGGGTGGTTGAAGGTTTTAATCCACTCATCTTTTGGAGTGTTGCTTTTTCTCTTCTATTTCTTCTAGGCTCACTGATGGCTGAACCAAACAATATGGATCTATCTACTAATATCTAGTGGTTAAAGGCCACTTTTGCAGATAGTGGGGAAGGGTTTTGAGACAATTAAAAATTATGATGATTTAGTCTTGCCTCAAGCTTACCATGAGGGTTAATCCTATTGTAAGGAAAGGGGGAAAAATGGACATATTTTACTCTGAAGAAGACATCCATTGTCTTACTGACAATTGTAAGTTTACTCTTATAGGGAAGTTCCAATTGGGTCACCCCAAGATGGAATTTATTAGGAAATTTTTTGACAGTCTGAAATTCAATAGGGCTTGCAGAGTGTTGTTTAATATTAGTTTGGCTTTAGTGAGACCTCTAAAGCTTGATGTGCCCACATTTAATCTATCCAGACCATCAGTGGCCAGGATCTTGATTGAAAGGGACATTACTCTCCATGCTATGGAGGAGATTTGGCTTGGTACTAAAAATAATTGTTATTGGCAAAAGATTATTGCTAAACAAAGACTCTATTAATGTCACCATGGTAAAATGTTTGGACATACTGATAACAAGTGGTTCAAACTCCATCCCAGTGTGAGGAAAAGACAGAAAGCCAGTGGTGAAAGGGAAGATAGGGGGATTGTGGTGGAGAATGAATTAAATGGTGACAAACATGAAGATATTGAACCATCTAGAGGGGCAGGGTTGTGGTGTCTGATTCCAACCCACCCAAGGATGGTTTGAATACCATTATTTTGGTTCATGTGAATAGTGCTCAGGGTAAGGCTTCACAACACACTAACTATAATGATGGGGAAGGTGTTAGAACTAATGAAGTCTTATTGGAGAGGGTTCCCCAACTTGTTAAGACTATGCTCAGTGAAGAGGTGGTTAATAATCAGATGTTGGTTACACAACCTATTATGGAGGGGTCTCAAGAGGATGATGGAGAACCTCAATGGGGAGGCTCTCTGGATGAAAATTTAATAAAGCAGATGAATGTGGCTTTAGAAGAGGATTGGCAAATCAGAAATTCTAAAAAGAAAAAGAAGACTATACAAGAACTAAAGAATTTGGTTGGTAATCCTTCCTCAGTGGGGGATGGATCTTCTCAGCATGCTCCTATTGAGGTCAAAACTAGGAGGGAGAAATCCACTTCCTTTGGATGATGAAATTCCTAGGTTGGAATGTTAGGGGATTGGCTCATCCTAAATCCCTTAATAAAATTCTTGCTCTCAATAAGATGCACAAATTTTGGATTATTGCTATTATGGAACCCTTGGTTTCTAAACATCTCCAAAGAATTATCAATAAGTTCTATGGTTTTCAGTTTTTCTCTAATTTGAGTAATAAAATATGGAAATGAAATTCAGTGTTCTGTTATTAGGGACAATGAGCATTTCCATCATTTGAGCTTATCTTTGGGGGAGTTTAATGAACTGGCCACTTTTATTTATGCAGGTTGTTCAGTTGTGGCTAGACAAGAATTATGGTGTCAGTTACTGGATATCAGCAGTAATCTAAGCTTCTTTTGGCTTGTTGGGGGAGATTTTAATTGTTTGGCATCCCCTAATGAAAAGAAGGGCGTAGATTGTCAGACTTGATTCTTATTATTTCTTTTAATGGCAGTATGCAGAAGGCAGGTTTGTTTGAATTGTGGTTTCTTGGACCCAAATATACTTGGAGGAGAGGGAATGTATGGGAAAGATTAGATAGAATTTTTTTCAATCATGTTTGGCTGAAAGAATTTCTTCATACTTCTGTACAACATTTGACAATGAGTGGTTCAGACCATAGGCCTCTTTTGCTTACAATTTCTGCTTCCCTTAATAAGGGCAGGTCTTATTTTAGGTACTTTAATATGTGGTCCTTACACAGTAACTTTCTTAATCAAGTTTCAGTGGCTTGGAAAGATTTCCATCATTTGAAACCTTGGATCAAGCTCTGGATGCTACATAAGAAGATGGGAAAATAGCTGTCACAATGGAACTGGACTGTATTTGGGGATGTTAGTGCTAGATTTAAGGAAGCTGAGGATTTTGTGCTCAAGTGGGAGCAACTACTTGAATTGAATCATGGGTTAGTGTTGAACTGTTTAAAGCTAATGATGATTTAATGGCATCCATCTCTATGCAGGAGGAATTTTATGCTCAGAAAGAAGCAAAGGTTAAATTCTGTGAGGGGACAAGAACTCCAATTTTTTTCATTCTTGTATTAATTACAAAAGAAGGTGCAACACTATTCATAAGATTCTTCATAATAATGGGAGTTGGATTGATAATACTGAAGGGATTGCTTCTAGTACTGTGAAATAATTCAGGGATATTTTTAATCAGCATCAAATGGAGAGGCTTTCTATTCAGCAAGAGGTTTTTAGGAAAAAGGAGGACTATACTAAAAAATTGGATTTAACTACTGTTCCTGATGAGAAGGAGATTTGGATGGCTTTATCCTCAATTGATAACTCTAAAGTGGCTAGGCCTGATTGATTTACAGTTGATTTTTATAAGAAAGCTTCACATATTGTCAAGCAGGATGTCATTGTGGCTATACAAAGCTTATTTTGGGGTTTTGATCTCCCTAAATATTTCACATACTTCTACTATAACTTTGATCCCAAAGGATAAGTCAAAATTTAAATGAGAACACTTTAGACCCATCAACTTAACTTTTGTACTCTCCAAAGTCATTAGTAACATCATTGCAAGCAGATTACAACCTCATCTCAACCAGATTATCAGTGAGAACCAAACTGCATTTGTTCAAGGAAGAAGCATAGTGGATAATGTCCCTATTAGCTCAGAAGCTAGTTTTGGATCTGGATAGACAGTGTAGTGGGGGAAATGCAATTTTCAAATTGGACATCAAGAAGTCATATGACACTATAAGCTGGGGTTTTATAAAGAAAGTTCTCACTGCTAGAGGTTTCACTCCCTCTTTCATCTCTCTTATTGGTAGATCATTATCTAATAATCATCAATCTGTATTTGTCAATGGTTGCACTTATGGGTTCTTTAATGCTTCCAGAGGTATCAAGCAAGGTGACCCCTATCTCCTTCAATTTTTATTCTAGCATTTGATTATTTATTTAGAATGCTAAATGAGATTGCTGTTAAAGCTCCACGCTCTCTATACAGCCAAAGACCCAATTTGATTATTAATCACTATGCTTTTGCTGATGATATTATTGTTTGTTCTAAAGAAACTAAGCCTGCTATTAGATATATTCTTAAGTGACTAGATCAGTTCCAGAGAAGCTCTGATATGATCTTGAATGCCTAGAAATGTGTGGTTGTGTTCAGTCACTAAATTAAGACTGCTATGAAACACTGGATTTCTGAAACCACTAGCTTTAGTGTTAGTAAATTTCCTCTTAAATAACTTGGTGCTTTCCTTATCAAAGGCAGAACAAAGCAGATACAATTTGATCATATTGTGGAGAAAATTCAAGACAAACTACAATGTTGGGTTAACTCTTATTTGTCTAATGGGGGCAGAGTCATTCTACTGAAAAGTGTCCTTTCTACTCTTCCTACTAATTTGTCACAAAAGGCAGTGATGAAAAATTCCATACAAAAGAGTTTGGATAGGATTTTTAATCATTTTTTATGTTATGGGCAAAGGAAACAAATGCATTGGACTAGCTAGAGTAAAGCCTGTAAAGCCACAAAGTCTGGTGGACTGGGCTTCAAAAGTTTCTCTCATCTTATATATGTTAATTTATGTAATCTTTTAATTAAATTCAGATCTCAATCTTCTCTCTGGGCAATTTTTATGATGGGCAAATGCTGTAAGCACAGCCATCCTACTAAAGTTCAAAGAAAATTGGGTGATTCCACTCTGTGTGCCAAGATGCTAAAGGTAAGGGTTGAGGCTGAAATGTTATTTATTTGGGAGGTGGGGGAGGGTAAACTCAACTTTTAGCTAGACAATTGGACACTGGATGGGAATCTAGACTTTGGTTCCTCAAGCACTTTTAATGAATCTATCAAAGTGGCTAATTTTTTGTTAAATGTGGGTTGGAATCTTGAAGCCCTTCAAACTGTATGTGAACCTTCTCAGATTACTAGTATTCAAAGAATTTCCATTGATCCATCAAAGAAGGATAGAGTAGTGGTAAAGAAGGGTCGTTCACAAACTGTAACTACTTTTATTGGGGAGTTTTGTTTCCATCAACTGGCTATGGAATTGGGCACTAGAGTGTGGAGCAAATTTCTATCACCATCAATGTCTTTATTATGTTGGAGACATTTCCATAAACTCCTTCCCACTGATGATATTCTGAAATTGAAAGGACTAAGGGGTCCTTCTTGGTGTGTATTGTGCAAGAAGGAGGAGGAATCTATGAACCGCATGTTCTTCAAATGTTCCACTATGCAGCTGATTTGGGAGGTCTTTTTAAATCAGGTTAATTTATCAGTTTAGAATCTATCTTGCGGGGATTTATTTTAATGTTGGAAAGATTGGCTGATTTGCAAGCTCTTTGTAGTGCCTTACATAGTGGATTGGTTTGTGTGGATGGAAAGGAACAACATGAAGTTTGAGGAAGCTGAATTAGGGGTGAGGAAAGTGGCTCATAACTGTCTTGCATATGCATAGAAACTTAGTAAACACAAGAACTTCCCAGAGATACTTTCTCATGGTGATCAGGGTACCTTCAATCCTGTCAAGCTCATTATGGTGAGGTGGCTACCTCCCTAGCAGGGTTGGGTCAAAGTTAATACAAATGGCAGCTTCTTATACCCTCATGCTGGCAATGTGGGTGTTTTCAGGGACTATAGGGGTGTTTGTTTGCTTTATTTTACATCACCTACCTTTGCTAGTGATCCTTTAGAAGCTGAAATTCTGGCTATTTATTAGGCCATTCTTCTTGCCATTAGATTTGGTTTTCATCACCTTTGGGTGGATTCTAACTCTAGCACTTTAGTTAGAATTTTGAATGGTTCTAGAGACAACCCTTGGCATCTGTTATACTTAATCAAGGGGATTCAACAAATGGGCAAGGTACTCAAATCAATTATTCCCGAAGGTAACAGGCCTGCTAATTGGCTTGTTGTAATGGGGCTCCACAATGATCATACTCTTATTAGCAAAGTTGCTCCACCTCCACTAAAATTACTCTTGGAAGGAGATCTTTTACACCTTCCTTTTACTAGACATACTCTTTCATAGGTTTTTTTTATGGGCTAACCCTGTTGTTTATTTAGGGGTCCCATTTTTTTGGCATGTTGCGCTAATTGTCTTTTTTTCTTTCTTCTAATGAAGATGGAGCTTTGCTATATATATATATATATAGATATATATATTGAAAAAAGGAACAATCTCAAGGTTCCTTACATGTTAAGTAAATCTAAGCAAAAACTAGAGAGAAATTACAAATAAGAGGAGAAAAAGCTGAGAAAAAAAAAACTGAAAAAATAAGAGGAAAAAGGTAGAAAAAAAATTAAAATCTCCTTGGCGTGGGGATCAGTGAATCCAGGAAGCATAGTGGCAGTAATTCTGAAATGAGGCACCTCTAGAGTACTTCCATGGAGTAGGGAAAATAAAGGAGGTGGGGGCTTAACAGCTATAGAGACAGATTTAGAGTGATGAACATGTCTAGCAAGCCAATTAGTACGTTTATTACCCTCCCTATAGTTGAAAGTGAAGTGGACATTGAGAATAGATTTGAAGGTCCTGATTTTATGGATCCATTGGGTGTGAAACCAAGTAGATTGATCCTCAGATTCCAGTATTTTAATTAGAAAAGTGGAGTCCATCTCAATCCAAATATTAAACTAATCAGATTTGTAAGCAATGGTCAGAGCCCAGAAAACTGCAATAGGTTCTGCCTCAAGTGCATCAGTAGCCTTTGCAGGAGCATGGAAGAAGAGAAGGAATTGACTAGAATGATCTCTAAAAACTCCCCCCACCCTAGTACCCATTTCAATGAATCTTCCATTAGTATTGATTTTAATAGTAGAAGGTTGTGGGGGTTTCCAATAAATCTTACAAATCAAAGGGGAAACCACCTCATCATTAATGAGGGTGTTGCATATATTGGGGAAATGTTTGTGTTTAATCATTTTGGAGAGATAAGAGATACAATTTCTGACCACCTTTGAATTTTGTGTGAGTTTGCCCTCAAATTTTGTGTGGTTCCTGGACATCTAGAGGAACCAAGCTACCATAAAAGGGATGGGATCATACTTTTGTCTTTTCTAGCTGTACCAACAAGTTGATAACTTAGACCAGTGTAAATCAGAGTCATTCAAATTAAGCTTTTCCAGAAGCTCAGTCCAAACCTCCCGAGCAAAATTGCAATTAAAGAAATTATGAGTGATGTTTTCCTCATTCTATAAGCACAGACAACATCTAGATGGACCCCTTAGGCCTTTGAGCTTAAGGATGTCATCGGTGGGTAAAAGATTATGGAAGAATCTCCAACAGATAAAGAGATGTAGGGGGAGAGAAATTTGCTCCAAATGACCTCCCCCCAAGGCACCTGATCCCAGCTAAAGAGCTTAGCATAGATAGGTTTGGTATGACTTTGATTAGTGTAGGCTTGCCAGACGACTCTATCAGTTTTGTTTTTATCAAAGTGGAATTTAGAGATGTGTGTCACATAAGTTTCTTAAGGCATGGTTTGCAATTAGAAATAGACCACTGATCACCCTCCCAGAAATCAACCACAGTAAGATTAGGATTGAAATGAGTAGGAAGAGCACTAAGCCACTTTTTAGGACACCAATGGTCCAACTAGGAGTTCACCTTTCCAGTTCCCAAGTCCCAAATGAACATCTCCTCAGCAAGATGCCTCACTTTCAGCATGTTGGCCAAAATTTTGGAATCCCCTAACTTCCCGGAAGTTAAAGAAGGGTGATGATCTTTTCAATACTTTTCCATCATAAAATTAGCCCACAAGGATGTTTGAGCTCCAAAATTTATCCACATTTTGCAAAGGTTTACTTGCATAAGTTGGTGTAGCCCTTTAAACCCAATACCCTCTGCCAAAGTGGGTTTAGTTGCCTTCTGCCAAGATGCCCAGTGAAGTTGTTGTCTTTGACCAAACCAAAATAACCTATTAAAGGCCCCCTCCAATTGTAATGGTGTACTTTTCTTCATATATGTCATTTGGACAATGTAAGAAGGGAAGGTAGTGAGTATGCTTTTGAGTAAGGTAATTCTTCCACCATTAAAAAGGATTGAATGAGACCAACCAGAATGGTAAGAATTAATTTTATGGAGAGCATCATCAAATTGGATCTACTTGGATCTGCCTCTGATGAGAAGCACACCAAGTTTTTTGACTGGAGAGTAAACAATGGAGAAACCAATGTAGCTAGAAATCCACTGTTTGCAGTTAGGAGAGGACCTTTTGTTAAAAATAAGTTGACACTTTGCAAGACTAAAAAGCATCCCAGACTAAGGATGGAAAGCTTGAAGACAATGGTAGAATTTTCTTACAACACTTTTTTGGGCACTGAAAAATACCATAGTATCATCAACATATAGTAAATGGGAGATAGCCATATTAGATTCATGAAGTTACCTAGTGTAAACCTGAGTGAGGAGGGACTTATCTAACATTCTAGATAGGTAGTCCATGGCAAGGATGAAGATGGTGAGGGAGAGAGGGTCTTATTTCAGCCCTCTGGTAGTAGAAAAGGAACCCCAAGCATGCCCGTTAATAATATTAAAGTGTTTATTATTAGGAAGCCATCTGTGGATGATGGCGCAAAACTCAAGCTGAAATCCTCTAGCAGAAAAGGATGCTAGGGATGAAATTTCAATCAATAGTGTCATAGGCTTTTTTTATATATAGTTTATAAATCAAAATCCCTCCCCTACAATGTTTGTCCAGGTTTAGGAGCAACTCCTGAGCAAGCAAAACATTGTGTGTAATTGATCTCCCCTTAATAAAAGCAGTTTGACAAGGATTGATCAGCTTATCTAAGTGAGGTTGGAGTCTGGTCACAATAATCTTACTGATGGTTTTATTGATAACTGAGGTTAGACAAATGGGCTTATAGCAATCCTAGTTCTTTTGCCTTTCAGCTTTGGGTACCAACACAAAATTAGAATCACTAAAATGGTTGGGGAGATTATTTCTTTGAAAGAAACTGTTAATAGCCACAATCACATCCAATTTGATGATATGCCAAGACTTATTGTAGAAATCTGCAGTAAAACCATGAGATCCTGTAGTCTTGGAACTATCTATGGAATTTAAAGGCATCCAGATTTTATTTTCAGAAGGAGGATTAATAAGTTTTAATTTTCTAGTGAGATCAAACTCCTTAGTAAAGTAGGTGTCATGTACAAGAGTGATGGGTTCAGGTAGAGTATTCAATAGTTGAATGTAGTGGTTAACATCATTGTTAGTAATGGTATCATTATCATGAAGTCAAATCCCCTCATCGGTCTAAATAGAGTGTATGGCATTGCATTTCCTCTTGTATCTGATATAAGCATGATAGAATTTAGTATTTCTATCTCCATCAGTAAAGATATTGATAGAGGCCTTTTGTTTAAGAAGTTGTTCTTTATTATCAATGGCGGTAAGGAGGTTGTTCTATGCAGTAAGAAGTGAGTTTTCCTCTATAGTCCCATTTTGAACTTCAAATTCAAGTGTCTCCACCTGTTGCTCAACTAAGGTCACAGCAGAATGCACATTGTCAAAGGTGTCCCAACCTCGTTTCCTTAGGGCTTTACCCACCTTGATATGTAGGTGGCTGAGCTTGACAAGAGGCATTGGGTGGTTAACACCAGTCCAATTGTAAGCAACATAGTTTAGAAAAGAGAAATTGGATGACCACATATTCAGAAATCAAAAAGGGGTAGGTTGAGTATGATTTTGATTGGAGGTAATTAAGATAAGTAAAGGACTACGGTATGAACCTGCAAGATTCAAATCAGTAACAAAAGTAAGGAGATATTGTTGAAACCACTTATCATTAACTAATATTCTGTCAAGTCTTTCTCAGATATGTCCCCTCTTTCAAGTGAAAGGGGGCCCTGAAAGCCCAGATCAAATAAGTTAGCCTTCTGAATATTATCACTGAAAGTAATTATTTTAGGAATGTTAGGGACCCTTCCCCTACAATTTTGAGCTGCTAAAGTAATACAATCAAATTCTCCCCTTACCATCCAAGGGGGGTGCATTTGCTCACTAATCTTATGGAGACAAAGCCAAAGATCTTTTTTGTCCTCTTATGGAAACCTGCATAGATAAATGTTGCATACCCCAATTGTCCTTTGATCTGGAGTATAAATTGATGATGATTCACCTAAATATACAACTAAATCTCTTTTCTACGGAGAATCCAAATTTTATTATTAGTATTAGTACAATGGGAAAACCTATGGAACTTTCTGATAAAACTTTGAGGTTTGCTATGAACCATAGGTTCAAGGATATCAATACACTCGAGTTTATATTTTTTATTAAGATGTATAAGTATTTTTAGAGATTGAGGAAGGGCAATACCCCTTATGTTCCCACAAATAAAGCTAATCATTAGGTGGATTAAAGTGGAGTGAGGGCTAAGATCTGGATCTAGTTCTTCCTCTAGAAGGAGGAGATGAACCAGTCTTCCCCTTGACTCCAACACCCACTGTGGTAGCACCTTTTTGTAATTTTTGCACTTTTGTAACATGTGTTGTTTTTCTCTTAGATGTATATAATTTCCAATCGTCCTCCAAAAAATGTTTCATATTAGCAATTCTTCCTTCATCAGAGGCCTTCATATTTTTTATAACAGTAAAAAAACATCCTTCTTTTCCTCCTTGCCACCATTAGGTGTGCTCTCATACGTTATAAGGGTGATAATAGTCACATTATTCAGTTCATCCCAGATGACTCTGAGAGAGACAAAAGAAAGAGTAGTGGAATCAAAAGGAGCAGTAGAGCTTTGAGAGGTGTCCAATAAGGCACCTCCAACCTCCTCAGAGTGGGGTACGACAGCCAAAGGGGTTTGAATTGGTAAATTTGGCTCCTGTTTAGTAATCATAGTGACTTTCTCCCTAGTGTGAGGGGGTTTTTTTGGGGGAGGGTGCATCTTATAACACTTATCCATATTGTGTCCAAACATTTCGCAGTGTTGACAGTAGTAAGGTCTTTGCTCAAGAATGACCTCCTGCCAGAAGCCTTTAGTCTCAGACCCAATCCAGATTCTTTTCAGTTCTGGAAGAGTGATGTCCCTTTCAATTAGGATTCTAGCCAAAGTAGGTCTGGTCTTGTTATATGTGGGGGCATCCACCTTCAAAGGCATGCCAAGAGCACAACCAATATTAAATAGTGCATTTAAGTTGAAGAAAGGGAAAGGAAGCCCGAATAGTTTGAACTAGAGGGGAACCACAGGTGACTCCTTGCTGGGATCAAAATCTGGTGTCCATTTCAGAATCTTCATTTTAGTTCATGCAATTAGTATAGATTGCTTGGCAAAGAGTCTAGCATAATCCTCATCAACAGAAAGTTGTATGAGTAAATGTATACCTTCAAGCAAGCCTATTTTCCAGGCCCCCATGAACTTTAGAGAAGCAAAAAAATTCCTAACTAGTTCCATTTTTGGATGCCCCATTTGAAACTTACCCACTAGGGTAAACTTTACTTTTTCATTAAGTGAAAAAACTCTTGCTGTGAGAAAAAGATTGCTGGTTCTCCTTATTTAATGCTTAAAGGATGAATGCAAGGGCAAGCTCCCTTTCCAGCAGTAGTATCATGAAAAGAGTGGGGGAAGACTAACATATCTGTGTCCTGAAGAATGTCAATAGATTGGCCAACTACCCCTACATAGGTGGCCTTAGTCCACTGGGCACTACTTTCCACATCTATTGGTGAAGCCATGGGGGAGGAACAAAGATCTAAGGCAAATAAGCTTGCTCAACCTTCAATGGAACAGTAAAAGTTTAAAACCTTCCACACCCGAGAAAGTTCAGAATTGAAAACAAATCTCCTGCAGTAGGACCTAGGAGGGAGAAGGTCCCAAAAGACTACCACAGCCACTCTACCCACCTCCAGCCAGCACCAGAAGATCATCTTCCCATCTGGAACCCTAGCAGAGCCATCCAGCTGCCACCAACTCCATCTTATATATATATATATATATATAAAGTAAGGAGCCAAGCTCTAATTCATTAAAATTAAAGTAAACCTGTTACAAAAAGAAAGGAAAAGAAAGAGAGCCTATAAAAGGAGGCAACCTCTCAAAACAATAAAAAGGAGCTATCTGATATAAGGAAGAGGCAACAAATCACTGGATAAGAGGAAATCCAGTGGGGGAGGGTTCCATCTGCTCACCATAGATTCTTCAGTATAGAGACCCCTTCTAGCTAGCCAATTGGAAGGTCTATTACCTTCTCTGTGGATATGGGAGAACTTTATAGGGTAGTTCTTCAGCAATTGATGAATCCCAGAAATCCAGCTTATTAAGTTCCATGGAGTGTCATAGGAGCCCTTGATAATGTTAATAAGCATCAAAGAGTAAGATTCAACCCATAGCTGGTTGAAGTGGCAAGATGTGGCTAAGTTAAGGGCCCAAAAAATAGATTGTCATTCAGCTTCAGGGAATCTAAAGCTTTAACAGGAGATTGGAAGAACAAGATGAACCTCCCCTCATGATTCCTGAAGACACCACCAATACCAGCAGACTGAGATATATAGCTACAATCAGTGCTAACTTTTATCCATCCATACTTTGGTAGAGACCAGCAAATTTTCAAGTCTTTGGTAATGGAAGGATTAAAAGATGGGCTCAACTCCAACACAGCTTCAAAACCTTTAAATTTAATCAGTTTTTATATAAAGGCAATACAGTTTAGACCCACCTTTATTGGCTCTATAGGAGAAGTTTCATACTTGAAATGGTTTCTAGCCATCCAAACAAACTAAGCCACAATGTTGGGGATGTCTTGAAGATTGATTCCCCTCCACTCTGACCAGCAATTATATAATACCTCCCATGTTAGATTCAAAGTTGGGACTTTCAATTTTCCAATCATAATAGACTAAACTTCTTGCACCCAGGGGTAGGCAAAAAATAGGTGGGCAATTGTTTCCTCCTCAGTAAGACAGAAAAAACATCTAGAGGGACCCTTTAGGCCTTTCAATTTCAATATATCATCAATGGGAATCAATTTTAAGAAGAGTCTCCACATAAAAAAATGACATGGAGGGATTGAGAAATTTATTCCAAATTGTTTGACCCCAATCCACCAACTGTTGGGGAGGCTGAGAAGATAGTAAGTTCTTTTTTATAGCAATTCTATCCTTTTACCCAAGATTAAGAGAGAGTTTCGAAATATTGGAGATTTGAGAAGGGCTGCAAAAAGGAAGAGTAGGAGTAAGATTCCACTTATCATGATCCCAAAGGTCCTTGAAAATCTTTGGAGAGGTTGGAGCAATTTGATCATTCAGAAGATTGCCTTCCAAAGATCAATTATACCACCATATGTTAATCAATCCCTCACCAATCTCCTAGACATACATTTTTTCAGCTTCCTCCCTAATCAACAACATCTTTTTCCAAATGGGGGAATCCCCCAAACCCACAAAATCATGGGTAGGGTGTTGATGCTTGCAATATTTTCCCCTTAAGAATTCATCCCAAAGTGAGGACTGAGATCTAAATTTGATCCAGAGTTTGCAGAGGTTAGTATGCATAATTTGGGGGAGGGACATGAAGCCTAACCCACCTTGCATAAAAGGTTTACATACCTTAGCCCATTTAGTCCAGTGTTTTTGCTTCCTTTGACCAGCCAATATAAATCTATTGAAAATTCCTTCAAATAATCTTTGAGTTGACTTTTTTAAAATATTCATTTGCAGTAGATATGAGGGAATAGCAGATAAAACACTTTTCAGAAGTGTTATCCTACCCCCATTGGATAAAAAGGAATTCTCCCATGCTTGAAGTTTGCTTTGAATCTTTTCTAAAAGGTGATCAAACTGAGAGTTTTTTGTTCTTCCTTTGATAAGAATTACCCCGAGATATTTCACAGGGAGATGGTTATTGGTAAAGCCAGTGAAATCAGAAACCCAGGTCTTTAGCTCACTTTTGCAATGTTTGCTGAAGATGGAGATGCACTTCTGCTTATTTAATTTCATACCAGATGCCTCCTGAAAACTCTCCAAGCTTTGCATNTTGTATTTTTAAGAAAATTTTCTTTGCTTATTATATTTGTTTATGTAAAATATTGGATATGAAGGTTTAGCACCTTACCATTCAGAATTAGATTGTACGATTAGAAAAAAATTGAAAACCACAAAAAGAAATTAAACATTTCAACAAAATGGAGAATAACTTAGATAATCAAATAAATGAAAATCGACAAAGAACTTTAAGAGATTAAGCTAATCTGACAGCAGATGAACTTCACTTGACTATTCAAAATCCTGTATTGCTACTAATTCATTTCAGCTTAAACCTCCTATTATCCAAATGGTACAAAATAGTTAGTTTGGAGGAACACCTACTGAGGATCCTAACTTACATCTTGTTAATTTTATTGAAATATGTGCTACTTTTAAATATGATAGAATGTTTAATGATGTTGGTAGGCTAAACTTTTCCTTTTTCATTAAGGGATAAAGCTAAAGCTTGGGTTAGATATGAGCCTACGTGTTTTCCTTCCAAATGTAGTACACTTCTCCTTGATTTGGCTTTTGAGCTGGATGTGAGTCCTTGTGCTTTCCATCTTGATTTGGTCGCTTCACTTACGCTCGATCCTAGAAACCTCATAGAAAGTAAATTAAATTCCAATCAAATCAAATTAATGAAATGAATCAAATATTTACCGCGACCATCAGCTTCCATGATGGTTGCCTCTGTAAATTTATCCATCTTAAGAGTTCATTAATTCAAAACCCACTTTTGAATTCGACGGTTTGGAGATACACCTGCCAATCACCAGCAAGAGTTCTAGAATCTTTGGTCTCGATCGAAAGTTAGCTTGATACTCCTTAGCGGAACCTTCTTCACTCCTTCTCCATTTTATTCTAAGTGTGTTGGCTTAGAACATCTGTGTTGGTTTTGTTGATCTCTTTGGTCAACGCCAATACGTGCAGTGTGCTTGATTAGCACACCACACCTATTGGAGGTCCATTTGTTGACCTTAATTTTGGTGAGGTCCTTTGTTCCTCTTAGTGCTTAGGATCTTTCCATAAGACTTTCTTTTTGACTAACCTAGATGACTAGAGATGGAGCCCACCTACGTAGAAGTTTAAACAAATTCTTTACTCTCTTTGAAACCTACATAAGGGATTATGAACCTCCAGTACTTGGAGGGTTGAGAAAAACATGTAAGGACTCAAAGATGAGTCCCCATAGGATTGTTGGACTTAGGACAACTCTGGGTAGTTAAGGCTTGGTCTTTCACACACTAAGCACATCACTACTTCCCACTTGTCCCAAGATACTAAATCACAAGCATTAAACCAACCACTTTTAACTTTTAAGAAACTTACATGGATAGTCCGAAGCTTCTGACCTTTGGTTGAGATGGCTAGAATCAATCTGTGAAGGTTCATATGAGGTTGACATGTGGTTAGATTTGATCCCAAGGTGGTTATGTATGGCTAAGACCCATGACCAAATACCCATAGACACTAAATCTTGCCTAAATAACCAATTTTGGCCTTTTAGCCCTAAAATTTTTCTAAATTACTAAATTGCCTCTAAAATTTTGAAAATTTCAAAAAATGACTCAAACTATCATTTTTTTCCTAAAAATCATGGCAAACCAATCTAAAACATCCAAACTTACCAAAACACTCAAAAATTCCTAAAATACCCCAAAATTTGCCAAAATTTCCAAAATACCCTTCATATCCCAAAAATTCCCAAGACCTCCCAAATCATTCTAAATGTCCCTAAAACCAATCAAAACTACCCATTGGGCCCAATTTGACCAAATGGACCAATTTTGACCAAATTTTAAAATTTTCCCTAAATTCTCCAAAATCTCCAAAATTACTCCAAAAATTCCTAAAATCTCCAAAAACAATTTAAATGTCCCCAAAATTAATTTGAATCACCCAATGTCTTCAATTATGCCCAAATTCACCAAAATTGCCCAAATTTGCTAAAATTCCCTTAAAGGCACAAAATCCCCAATTTGCACCCAATTGATCAAATTGACCACAATTTTCATCCANGAATCACCCTATGTCTTCAATTATGCCCAAATCCACCAAAATTGCCCAAATTTCCTAAAATTCCCTTAAAGGCACAAAATCCCCAATTTGCACCCAATTGATCAAATTGACCACAATTTTCATCCAATTCACTCATAACATTACCAATTTCAAAGTTCAAACTCAATTTTAGTCAAACCCAAGCCCAATTTGATTAGCCCATGATCAATTCCAAAGTTTAAATTCCTTCATGCATGATTAAAAGCCCACTTGCATAAAAAAAAATTTTCAAAAGCCCATGGGATCAATTTTAAAAGACCAAATTGATCTCATATCACAAGGGGTCAATTCTTCATCATTCTATGGCGTGTGAATCACCCCATCATGGCATGATATGAAGCATACCATGCATGTACATGAAATCTTACCAAAATCATTCATGTTGCCCTTTTCTATTTTAAAATTATAAAATCCAAATTTTCATTNCCTATGGCATGTGAATCACCCCATCATGGCATGATATGAAGCATACCATGCATATACATGAAATCTTACCAAAATCATTCATGTTGCCCTTTTCTATTTTAAAATTATAAAATCCAAATTTTCATTTGCTTGAAACTTTGCCATGGGCTCATACATAGCATGAAATGCCCCATGGAACCTTCCATGGGCATCATAAAGTCAAATTTCCTAAATTTGGAAAGTGGAGGTGACCACTCCCTTTTCCCTCTCCACATGGATTTACCCTTCTCATGCAAAGTTTAAACCTTGGTNGTTTGCTTGAAACTTTGGCATGGGCTCATACATAGCATGACATGCCCCATGGAACCTTCCATGGGCATCATAAAGTCAAATTTGCTAAATTTGGCAAGTGGAGGTGACCACTCCCTTTTCCCTCTCCACATGGATTTACCCTTCTCATGCAAAGTTTAAACCTTGGTTACATGCCCAAAACAAGCATTCAAACCCATCTATCCCTGTTTGGTGAACTTAAAATCAGCCCTAACCACTTTGGGACAAGATCTAGCCCATGGACCAAGGGGTTGAACCCAAGCTTAGCTAACCTAAACCAAACCTCATTTCCACTTTGGATCTCCACCATGTACACACCTCAAACAAAATTTACTTGACTCCAGAGCATTCCTAACCTCCCTCAGCTTTGAGGTGACCCGACCTTGGTCAGTGGCCATCCTAGCAACTAGAAAACACCAAACTGACAGGCCCATATGCCACTTAGGCTTATCGTCCCTCTACATCAGTAACCTAATCCACCCACAAGCCGGCCTAAATGAATCCCTAATCTCCTCTATTTAAACATCACCACCCAACAGTAAGTGGGGAGGTAATCCAAAATGAAGGGGAAACTCTAGAAAAATCTTTTGAAACCTTGATTCCAATGATCCTAAGTTCAACCCAACTACTTTCAACCCCTCATACCTACTCTAAAACCCTAATTTAACCACTGAATTTTAGAGGTTTTCATGGCCATACCATCAAGTCCATAAACTCCAAATTTACTATCCCGTAACTTTACCAGAGCCAAAGAAGACTTTCTCAATCAAAGCCCCATCATATTAAACACTCTAAACTAGTAGAAGACAAAATCGGATCAAATTCTTACTTAGACCCAATCCTTGATCAAATTGGCACTTAGAAGAGGTTTACAAGTTCATAACAAAGCTCCTAAAAAAATCTAATTGAGGCTACACTGCTTGGACTAAGGTATGGATCAAAACACCCAAATTCTACCTTAGTTTGGGCTTTTGTGAAGAAAAGTTTAATTTCATAAGCATGTAAGTGTATGGATGTGATCGCGTCACCTAGATGAAGGTGTGGGACAAACCCTACATGATTGTGGTTGAGAATCAAGGGAGAAATTAGGTTAAGAAAATTAATGGTTTACAGGTTAGGTCACCTGGGGATGATGACTAGGAGCTATCCAATCTTGCGTGTATCTGACAGACATATCAAATGGCGCCAGACAAGGAGATGAAACAGTAAAGGCATGATGCATGGCAGCTGACTCAAATGGTGAGATCCAGTAGCCCAACGATGTGTTGAAAGCGAGGAGCTGCCGAGGATGGCATGGCGCTAACTCAGATAAGTAGGAAATTAGCCTATTTTGATTTAAATTAGATAAAAAATATTAAAATTTCATAGCTTTGTTTATAAAAATCCACAAAATAAAATAAAAATACCATGTTGGTTACTGAGTAGAGGAGAATATTGTGGACCAAAAATTGAAATTGTTTGACTTATTATTTTTCAAAATTAATTAAATACCCTAAATCATGTTTGAATCATAACTAATTATATGCTAGTCACCAGGAATTGAAATTTGGAGGGCTTATTCTCCATGTAATTGGTAGTGTCCACTAATTTTTCCAAAGTCAGATAACACTTCTAACCCTAAAAGCCCTAATTTTTAAGTTCAACTGCCTTATTTTGATTAAAACAATTATGTAATATAAAATATAGGTTAGAAAAATGTGATATTTGTTATCGTAGGTTTATTTTGGTCAGAAGAACCTAGGAAAAAAAATCTATGTTTAAAAGTCATTAAAACACAAAATTTAAATTTAAGTCATTATAATCCAACAAAAATCAAATAATTAACATATAATTCAAAATATCACAAAAATTGAGCCAGAATAAAGAATATGATCATTAACATTTTGTAAAAAAATTGAAATCATTTTGAACTCATTAGCCAACTAAATTTGATTTTCTATGGTAATTGTGATTTTTGCCCTAAAATAATTATATAAATTAATTTATAAGTCAAAAAATTATGTAAAGGGTTCCCTGTGTCTCATGACCAGAGGCTTCTAAGAAAAATTAAATTAAATTTTAAGTAAAAAGTCAAATTTTCACCATTTCCCGTAATTTTAAATAATTAAAAAAATTACAAAATCATAAAAATATAAAATTGCACCAAATTGTCACAAGCCACATCCTAATTATATAAAAACACTTAAATATATTTTACTGAATTTTAAATATAAATAAAAATTTTTTAAGTGCATAAAATGAATTTCCCATATTTTTGGATTGAAAATAATTATAATAATTAAATTAAAGATCATAAATAAGAAATTTCTTTCTCTCAACTTTTTGAGGTTGGGTAAGCCTCTAAAAAATATGAGTTAATCTTTTGGAAACTAAAATATATATCTCATTTATTTAATCACCAAAATCAATTAAAATTTTCACAACAAAATTAAAAAAAAAACAATTGAAAATTTCACTAAAATTGGTCTTTGTGTTCCTCTGATCCATATGAACCTCCAATAATTTTCCAAAAAAAATAAATGGTTTACTTTACTTAATCAAATGAATTATCTTTAAAAATTCATATGTTTCATTTTAAATAATTATTGCAATTAAATATAAAAAAATTAGGAAGCATGATTTCTCTTGTGATGTTTCAATTAATCTATGAGTAAGACAGTGACAGATTTCCAAAATCATTGGAATTAAATTGAATAGACTGTGGTACTTGGAACAATAAGAGTAAAGTGGAAATTGTGATGGGCTATAATTTAATTAAAACTTTAAGATGAAAGAAGGGTAAATAGGTTAATTTTGATCTTAAATAGTCATTTGAGGTGATTAAAATATTAGAGTAAGGGATAGGAACCAATTCTCTTCACCACCCATTTAAAGGGTAAGATTGGATTTCTTTGAACCTTAGAAGTTTGTAAGTCAATTTAAATGAAAAGATTCTAATGTGAAAGGGGATCAATTTTGGAGGATAATAAATCACTAATTTATATTCCCCTAAATTGAGAATAATAATTGGATCTCTTTGATAAAGATTGAAACTTTGATCAATTCTCCCTTAAATTATAGGTTTGCTCTAAATAACATCTAAGAGCTTGGTAGTGAGCTAGGTTTGGTCTGAGAATTATTTGATAAGGTTTATGAAGGAATTGTAATGAATCATAAATGCCTTTAAAATACTACAAGCTTAAACCTAATCAATGGTAAGGATTTCTATATTCTTTAACAGTCTTGTTTACCCATATAGGTCCCTTCCAAAAATCTTTCAAATATGATATCTAATGTGTGGTTAGTTGTGCTACTCATAGACTAATTGAATCATGTTCACTAAGCATCTCATTAAGATTTTAACTTCACTATGGAGGAGCTTCTTTAACAACATAAGAAGTTTAAATGAACTCAAAATGATTTAAAAGACATTAAAAGTTGTTTACGGTCCAAACATACTTAATGATATTTTGAATATTTTCAATGAAAAATGAACTTATTATACTTTTACCGAGAAAATCATTCTCACAATATCATAATGCAACTAAACAATTGTTCTAACAACACCCCTTTAGTGCCCACTCATGGCAGTCGTCTGCACTTAGGTCGGATTTCACACGTTAAGTTCAATTTTTCTCGCACTTACATCATATACAAATGCTTTGAAAACTAATTTTTCAGAGGAGGTAGCGAGAAGATGATAAATATGCTTTTACCCTTTTATTTAATACATTTGCGTCATTTTATTATAGCAATTTACTATTGCTTTGAAATATCTTGCATGCTTGGCACAAAACTTGCTTCAAAATCAAAACAAAACTTCTCAAAAATCAAACACAACATTTCCAAAAGATATCTAAAAAAATAAACCTTTTTCAAAACAACAAATCAAAACTTAATACATTTCTTTTAAACTTACGGGGATCCCTCGGATGAGGTAACNAGCGACTAGGCACAAGATTTTGGAGTCTAGGCACCAGAGACAGTTAGTCTAAAAAATTTGTTGAATTTGGATGAATTTTGAAAGGGTGCTTAAGGATACTTTTGTGAAATTCATCCATACATTATAAAATAGTGTTTTTATGTCAAAATTATTAGGTGGTGGGGGGGGGAGGAGGGAGTGTGAGTATCAAAGGTGTGTGTGAGTGTGACATGTGAAGCAAGTGTGTGATAGAGTTTGAAGAGTGTCTCTAGAAGTTTTAAGAGGAGAGGAAAAGTGAGAGATTTCTTCTTCCTTACATTTCTAAAGGAGATTTGAGTGTTATTGTAAAGAGAGAAAGAGATTCAAAGGAATATCAAGAGATTTTCTTGGGGAACAGATCAAGTTAATATGTTTTACTTTTATTTATTATTTTTTAAAATTATTTTTATATATAAAATCCATGTTTTGTTATATCTTCCTTATGAATTATGAGTAGATTTTTTTTATCCTTCTCCCTACAAAGTGATTTGGTCATGTGAAGAATCAAGATTATTGTGCAATATTTTAATTTCATGATTGTGATGATTCAAACTTTGAACTTCATTTACCCTTCAATCTCTCCAATTGAATTGTTAAAATTTATTATGAAACATACAATCTGAGAGGGCTATGCTTTCTAAAATAAAGTAATAATCACATTCAATTTCATGGAATAGAATGTAATCCATGGGGTTGAGTGTAAATAAATAGGGAAATTTTCATTGATGGTCGTAGAATTGGAGATTTTAAAGTGATAGACTAAAATACCTAATTTGGTCCAATTGTTTGGAAAGTAAAGAGAGATGTTAGCCCTCAGGCAAGGGGAACATGGGAAATTTGGAGTAAGAGCCAGTATCTTCCTACCGTAATCACAAATTTAGGGACTAAGCACTGGATTAGCCAATGTTCTTTATCGGTTGTAAAAAGGATAAATAATATAATTGTTCCTATTTGGCATAATACAATATTATTCAATTTGATTAATTTATTGATTATAATCTTGTTGTAAGGGGAATGATACTTTCTTAAATCTTAACTCTTTGTCACAAAACCTTGTTTAGTTTTAGTAAATTTAACTTTGAAGTTTAGAGATTTGTGTAGTAAATATAGTTTTTTTTAGCATTAAAAAAATACAACTTGTTACTTACTTAAGTTTTATATAGTTTAAATTTTATGTTTTTGTATAATTACCATAATAAATTTTCACCTCCCTGTGGTATTTATACTTAGGACTCCATTAGAGCCCTTTATTACTTGAGTGATATGTATACTTGCATTTGCAACCTAGTGACAATTTAAAATTAAAAGTACACTTTAATCCACTAGAAGTGTTAGCTTTAAGTATTTTAAAAGTGCTGGCCATGGGACTTCTTCCATGGCCACACCAATTGATATTAACACTGATGCTTAGTAGACCAGAGCTACATATGCTGGTGTTTTGGGAAGAGCTTCTGATCTACTTCAGAACCCTGATAAATTGATTTTTCCATAAGAATTTCATCATACTGGTGCTGGAAAAAATAATTGTCCTTACATCCATCCACTTGGGTTCAAAGATGGGGAGACAATTGTTTATTTCTCAAATCAAGATTTGCTCACTTTGAAGGATGGAGTTAAGTTCACTTTAATAGGCAAGTTTCAATTGGGGCATCCCAAAATGGAACTTGTTAGAAAATTATTTGAATCTCTTAGCTTCATTGGGGCGTAGAGAATAGGACTCAAGGATGGGAGACACCTTTAAATTCAGCTGTCTGTAGAAGAGGATTATGCCAGAATTTTTGCAAATCAATCTTTAGTGATTGCAAAAGTTACAATGAAAATTTGAGAAAAAAACTTGTTGACAGTGAACAGGTGACAAGAACTGCCAATACAAAAGTTTGTACACTGATTATACCAATACAGAGGTCATTATTTAAGGAGAGCCCCCCCACCCCTGGGGAGGGAGCTTGTTTCAAGACTTGTCATTGAAGAAGTTCAAACTCTGAATATGGAAACACAAATATCAATTAAGGAGGATCCTCCCCTTTTATTGGGAAAGGATGCTCTTAGAGAAATGGTTGTTGTAAATGATGGAAAGAAGAGTGCTGACACCTCATAGATTTATGTTAATGCAGCTGGAGTCAATAGCATGGAGGAGGGCTTGATCTTCAACAATGCTCAACGGACTCAGACATGTACACAAAGAGAACAGTAGAAAGGCATAGAAAATGCTGAAACACCAAGTGCTTCTTTGGTCTTGGAGCTGAAGCATACTTTGGAGGATAAGTGGCAAGTAAAGAGGGGGAAGAAGAAGAAGAAAACCACATGGATAGATTCTCAAAGTCAGGAGACTGGAAGTAATTACTCAAATAGAAAGCAGTCACCTCCTAGATTAACTAGGAGGAGATCAAAATCTCTTCAACATGTTTAATATCCTTTATTGGAACATAAGGGGTCTTTCTCAGCCCTTATCTTTTAAAAGGCTAAAGTATTTAAATAAGAAACATAAGCTTTGGTGCTTTGCAATTTTAGAGCCTTTGGTTCATGTTAATCCCCAAAATTATAAAAAATCCTTTCCTAGTTTTACCATTATATGTAACACAAATAATAAGATATGAATTTTCTACAGAACTGAAATGGAGTGCAATATCATGTTGAACCATAATCAATTCAATCACATCTCTTTCTATATGAATGACATGGAGGGGTATGCAGCTTTTTGTTTATGCAGGTTGCTCCAAAATAGCTATAATTGAGCTCTTGAATAATCTTAGGAACATCAGCACATATACTGAAAAACCCTGGTTAGTTGGAGGGGATTTTAATTGTCTTTCCTCCCCAACTAAAAAAGAGGGTGGAAGACCGTTTAATAATGTCAATGTGAAAAAATTTAATGACAACATTCAGGCTTCTAGTTTTTTTGACCTTGGATATAGTGGTCCAGATTTCACCTGGAGAAGAAGAAAGCTGTGGGAAAGATTAGATAGAATCTTGGTTAACAACAGTTGGCTACAAAATTTTCTGCATACTGATGTCACTCATCTAAGCATGGCTGGTTCTGATCATAGACCACTGCTAATCAATATTTTAGCCTCTAATCAACCTGCCAAATCTACCTTCAGATACCTTACCCCTTGATTAAGCTGTGGATATTACAAAAAAAAAGTTGGAAAATATTTAAGCAAGTGGAACTAGGATACCTTTGATAACATTATGAATGCTTTGGAGCAATGTGAGAAGGAGCTTAAGGATTTGGAAAGGGGACACATACCGGGCCAGGTAAATGAAGAAGCACTTCTTGAAGCTAATGAAAAACTGCTAACTGTAGTGGCTAGGCAGGCGCTGATTCTCAGAAAAAAAACCAATCAAACAAAGTTTAAAGAAGGGGATAGGAACACTAAATTTTATCATGCTTGTATTAAATACCAAAGAAGATGTAATAACAATCATAAGATTAAAGATAATCAAATCAACTAGATTAAGAAGACTGAGAACATAACCCTGACTGCTGTGGAGTATTGTCATAATTTGATGCTGTGTACCAGCCTAAATAGGGACCCCATTAATTACAGGTTGTTTGAATCTGATAAGGAGTATATTGTTGCTGTTAACGTTGCTGAATTCAGCTCTGTAGAAGAGGAGATCAAGCATACACTGTTTTCTATTGATAGCTCCAAAGATGCTGGACCTGATGGTTTTACATCAAATTTATATAAAAAGGCTTGGGATATTATCAAGAGGGAGGTTATCACTGTCATTCAACATTTCTTTCAGGGGGGTGCTTTACCAATGTATTTTTGTGTTGCCAATATAGTACTTACTCCAAAATCAAGCATAAGAGACAGTTGGAAGAACTTCAGGACCATCAGTCTTACAAATGTGATTAGAAAAATTATTAGCAAGATCAATGTGATGAGGCTTCAACCTATCTTACATCACATTATTAGTCCCAAGCAGGCTGCTTTTATCAAAGGAGAAGCATTGGGGACAATGTTTTACTTGCACAGGAATTGCTGATGGACCTAGATATGTCTAGTTGGGGTGGCAATCTTATTTACAAATTAGACATTGAAAAAGATTATGATGACATTAACTAGGATTTTGTGTTGGATATTATGAAAGCTAGGGGCTTCTCTAATGTTATCAAAAGATGGATGGAGGGGAATGTGAATTCAGTGTTGATTAATAGAAGTGCTCATGGGTTCTTTTTTGCTAATAGGGGATTAAAATAAGGAGACCCACTTTCTCCAACTATTTTCATTCTTGCAATTGATTATTTATCAAAACTTATTGATAAACCCAATCAAAGGAAGAGCTACAATCAATATCATCATAAATATACACTTGATATCAGTCACCTACTGTATACTGATGACATACTTATTATCTCCAGAGCTAATAAAGCTGCTGTCAAGAAGCTCAATAAGTGCCTGAAAGATTTTTAGAGCTGCTCAGGCCTAAAAATCAATTTTGATAAAAGCCATGTGTTGTTTACCAAACATACTACTCCTCAGATTAAGCACTGGATCTTGGATTTTACTGACTTCCAATAGATGTATACCTTTCAAATACCTAGGGGTCCAATTAACAAAAGGAAGGACTAAACTCTTACATTTTGATGAGATGTTTGACAAGACAAACTCACAACTCCAGAGCTAGGCAAACTTTTTTATTTATAGTGGTGGGAGGATTACTCTACTGAAAAGTATTCTTACAACCTTTCCAATGTACACTCTCCAAGTGACAAAAATGAAGAAGAGCACAAGGATTTTACTTGAAAGAACTTTTAATAGGTTCCTTTGGGTTGGGCAAAGAAAGCAAATGATTTGGGCTAGCTGGCGGAACGTGACAAAACCTTATTATGCAGTTGGCATGGGGTTCAGGGGTCTGAAGCAACTCCAACATAATAGTTTACGCAGACTATAGTTAAATTTTAGATAACAAGATAATCTTTAGACTAAGTTTATGAATGCAAAATATTTTAGATTTGCCCATCCCAACTCTATCAACAACGAAGGGGGAGACTCTAGAACTTGGAAGAGAATGCTAAAAGTCAGAGATAGTGCAGAAAAGCTATTTTTATGGGATCTGGGCAAAGGGGATTTAAATTTCTAGCTGGATAGGTGGTGTCTAGAGGATGCTATTGAACCATTGCCTGAAATTTAGAACAATGTTACAAGGGTGAATGAGTGTTGGGAGGACAATGATTGGTTTGAAAGCATGCTAAACACCTTTCTTACTGAAAGCTCAGTTCATCAAGTTACAAATATCCAATTGGATAGATCCAGAAGGGACAATCTGGCAATGAGATTTGGTTCCAACCATAGCCTATCCAAAATCATTTATGAAAAGATTTATAGCTGGGAAAGGATTGATTGGGGGGAATGTTTGTAGAATTATTTCTTAACTCCTTTAATGTCCTCCTTCACTTGGAGAGTTTTCAAAAACTTACTTCCCATATATGACATTCTCAAATTAAAAGGGCTTAGAGGTCCTTCCATGTGCTATCTATGCAAAAAAGACAATGAATCTGTCCCTTATTTATTTCGTAAGTGTAATTACTCCTGACAGACCTGGAGGGCTCTGCAAACACATCTTCATCTCAACACTTTACAGCTAGAATGACAATGACTTAATGACTGCTGGAAGGGGTGGAGGGAGTAGAAACTAGAGTGTATCCCTTTCATCATTTCTTGGTTTGTTTGGAATGCTAGAAACCAAGCTAAGCATGAGGATAATCTGGCAGGGGTGGACAAGGTAGCATCCAATTGTCTGTCTTAAATATGTAAACTCATTAAATAGAAGAATTTCCCAAATATTCTGAACATCTGCAGAAATGAGTAAAAGAAAAGTTTTCAACTGTTGAAAGTGGTTTGGAACAAACCTTTGTTCCCCTTCATTAAAGTTAACAAAGATAGAAGTTTCACTCCAAAGAAGGCAGGCATTGGAGGGGTCTTCAGGAACTCTAATTGCAGATGTTTTCTTTATTTTCAATCTCCCATTATGGCTACAGATTCCATGGAAGTAGAAACCATGGCTTTATTCTGGGCATTGAGAGTGGCTAAATCCAACAACTGGAACTTTATCCAGGCAGAGGTTGATTCTTCACAGTTGGTGGATTATATGTTAAATAGAAACCATTTCCCTTGGCATATTCAACAAAAGATCACTCAAATGAAGCATCTTATTAAGGATATGACTGTCTTCTTTGCTTTTAACTATAGAGAAGGGAACAAGCCAGCCCATTATCTTACAACTTGTGGAACTGATTCCCAACTGATTTCTGTGTCTACCTCTCCCACCCCCCTCTCCTTCCTACTTCATGGGGATAATTTTAATGCCCCATATCTTAGGATAGTCTATTTTTTCTGCACTTAATTGCTTTTTTTCTTTTGGAAGACGAAACCATAGGTAATTTTATTTTGTTAGCAATGCTTGGTAGCCTCTCTTTTGTAATTTTCTTTTGTTTAATCAACATGTTGGAAGCCACATGTAGCTCCTTTTACCAAAAAAATACATATACCCAAAAGGCTGCTGAGGAGTACTCACTATGAGTTGCCCGGTAGCAAATTCATTAAAAATAAAGGCAAAGCAGTTACATGGTATGGTACTTAGAAAACAAAATATATATATATATATATGTTTGTGAGACTTCCACACACACACACACACACACACACACACACACACACACACACACACACACAAACTAATTACATAGTAGGAAAATAAGTGATAGCCAAATTATCTCCACTAAACAGAAAAGACAATTGTGAAGAAGGAGCATTCCCAACAAAAATCTGCTCAGTGTTCCTTCCTAAGGAAGCTAGCCACTGGGTAGGGCAGTTACTCTCTCTAGATGTGTGTTTAAATTCCACCCTGCAATAGTTTATAAGATTCTTAATTTGCTTATTCCATCGATGATCTTCTGCATTCAACAAAATTTTGATGCATACACTAGAATTAGATTCAACAATCAAATGGACCATATGATAATAATGAGCAATTCTGATAGCCTAATAAACCGACTCTGCCTTCAAAGCATTAAAAGATAAAGTAGGAGCTGTGAAATTAAGTATACATTTCCCATGAGAGTTCCTAAAGACTCCCCTAACACCTATAGCACCCCTAGAAAAACTGTCATCTGTATTCACCATCAACCAGCCATGTTTAGGTGGGCTCCAAAAAATTAAGTTGGGCTTGAAGCTATGATGGTTATTCATGCTAGGCATCTAATTCTTAAAAACATTAGGGAAATGATGGTAATGAATAAAATTCTGAATATAAGAGGTGCAATTGATGATCACTGAAGTTTCACCATAAAAATGATCCTCAAACTTCACTTGATTTCTGCACATCCATATGAACCATGCAACAAGACAGGGAATCACCAATAGATTGAATTTTTTCCAATCCTCCCAACAACTAGTAATTATTAAACAACTCAAATTAAAAGTATAAATTCATAGATGATCAAGTAAGCCTGACCAGATTCTCTGAGAGAAGCCACAAGTAAAAATAGTTGCTTTAAGGATTCCTCATCAGCATTGCACAGATGACAGATGGAAGGAACTCTTAATCCCTTCATCTTTAAGATATCATCAGAGGGAAGCAAAGAATTATAGAGTCTCCAACAGAAAATGACATAGAAGGTGATAGTATTGTCGGTGCTATTTTGGGGGTTTTTGGGGAGTTGCCCGTAAGAAGCTGTTGGTCGCCGAAATCAAAATCCCGTCGCCCGCTTTGGAAGGACGTTGAAGTATGAAATCAAACTGACCCCATAGTTTTTATAGTTTAAAATGAAAGAAGAAGGACGTTGAAGTATGAAATCAAATTGACCCCATATTTTTCATAGTTTAAAATGAAAGAGAACTGTACCTCAAATCCTGTATCTATCCCAAAGGGTAAACACAAGTCTTGAGGATGAGGCTCGATCAAATAAACTAAAAAAAGTATGACGTCCGTTTGGTCTACAAAACCTTTGTATTTGCCGACAAGTTCCCCTATTTAATATAAAAGATTAAATAGGGTTTAAATTAAGCTAGGTTTGGACATGCTTCTTATAAGGGGAAGCTCGAATAGTTAATTACATATTAAATGACCAAAGTCATATAAGAAGACTCTCAATAAAAAATCAAGAAATATTATCTTCAAGGAATTTTAAAGGGTAGGACTTTTCAATGAAATCAGACGTAGAGATGTGAAAAGGGATTGGTTCAAATTTAGAACATTTTATTGTGGAGTCCAAAGGAGGAAGAACTAGGGGATGTCATGGATCCTAGAGAAGAACCTCGGTGACTTCCTAAGCTATCCTAATGTTTGGTTTAAATTTAGAGGATAAAAATTTAAGTGTTTCATCCTGCCAGTTTTATTAGTTAGGGCTTACATTCATGTGAAACAATCACAAAATAGCCTAGAAGATGCGAGGGTTTAGGTCGTGACAAATGACAACCTCAAAATCCTAAGACGAGTTAGGGCTTATATTATATAACAAGGCTATACAAAGGCCTAAAGGTAAGGTGAGAATTTACGTTGCATAAGAAAGCAACCTCGAAGTCCTATGGCTTTTTTGTTTAAGTCTAAGGAAGGAAGATTGGTTTAGCTCAAACAACCTCGAAGTCCTATGGCTTTATTGTTTAAGTCTAAGGAAGGAAGATTGGTTTAGCTGGGGGACCTTGAAGTCCTATGGCTTTGTTGTTTAAGTCTAAGGAAGGAAGATTGGTTTAGCTGGGGAGACTAAGTTTTGCTGTTGAAGATGGTCGTGCTGCCCACCAAGCTAGCTCCAAGCTCTTGTCGCGACGATTCCTATGGCTTTGTTATTTAAGTCTAAGGAAGGAAGATTGGTTTAGCTGGGGAAGACAGGTTTCTGTTGAAGAACCGTGCTGCCCACCATGCTAGCTCCAAGCTCCTTCCGCGACGAGTTTGAGTTATCTATTGTGTCTATGCTACCCACCATGCTAGCTCCAAGCTCCTCATCACGATGAGTTCTAGTTTTCTAGTGTATCACGTTATAATCTCAAATCAGGTGGCCCTATGGTTGAAGTTCTTTAAATTTTATAGGAGGATATTAAAGTTGATTATAGCGACACCGGTTAGGATCCTACGGTTCCCTCGTTCCGACACCAATATTTTTTATTGGATTCACTTAGTCTAAAAGCACTTACTAAACTCAACTTAATGAGTTCCATAATTTCATTTAGATCGTGGGAAGCCTCGTTAGCAACCGTAGGTTACCTCTTCCGAGGGATTCCCGTTCATCCGATAGAGACATCTTAATTTACTTGCAATTGTAGTTTTGTGTGATGTTTGTGATTAAATTTTGAGTTATTTTATATTTTGAATGTTGTGGAGGTGGATTTTATCTTAGTTGATTTTAGTTTTGGTTTTGGGCCTTGGTTTTGATTAACATGCAAGTTTATGTTGTTTTCATACATTTAGGTAAATGAAAGTATGAAAAGAAATGACATAAGCATAAATCATGTAAAGAAAAGGCACAAGAAAGACGATACTATAAACTGTAAAAGTGTACCTGGCGAGTCTTCTCGTTCCACCACCTGAAACTTAAAAATGCATGTGAGGGCATTTATGAAGAGCAGGATAAGTAAAGTTCTTGTGGTTTTACTAACTCTATGTTGTATTTTGGTAAGTCCTTAAAAGTTTAATTAAGGATGATTTCATTGAGCATAGTATATTAAGTTTAATAGACCTCTGAGGTATTTAACAAGTTAGGAGGAAGAAGTAGGTCCATGCCTCGCTCTCACCAACTGGTGAAAAGCCTCAAGTCCATGTAAACTTATTATGTTGCTTAATGGTTCATCTTATGAATACTTCTAATGCTCAGTGAACATTGATGTCTTAATTATCCTTAAGGAAGGGGTAATTATCATTTATCATTTAATTTGAAAATTATGTGAGTGAATTTCCTTAAAGGGCAAGTTGGTGTAACCTGAACGCTTAACCAATTTAGTTAGGCTTAGTGGTGTTTCAAGGATGTTTGATTATGTTATGTTTGTTTCTCTACTCATTTAGTTAATTTTGATTTGGCTTAAGTCACCACTAAGCCCTTAAGACCTAGATGAGTGTCTTAATTAGTTTTGAAAAGGTTAAGCTTTAAGTGGTCATGATTCATGATTTGGGTTTTATTTGAAAATCAAAATAGGGGTATTAAATCAATTAATTATTGACTTCAAAAGTCATACCCCTAAGTCGAGGATCATTTAATTTTAATAAACTTCCAAATTTTAATAAATTATAAATTTGTTAACTTAGTTGAGAAGTGAGATTGGTTTCTACCAATTAACCTCNACCAAGGTAAATTTTAATTCTTTGAAATTTTTACTGAAGGTTGACCTAGACCATAGAGTCTTTGGACCAAATTTCATGATTTTTTTAATTCTCTGTGATTTATGAGAATTATTTTAATTTCTGGGCTATTTAATAAAAATAAAATATTTTAAATAATGAAAATTAAGTTTTATATTTTTGAAAAATCTCTCTAAGATTAGAGAACCTAGAGGAGCAAATTTCATTTTTTTTTGGTTTTTCTTTGATTTATTGGAATTATTATAGTAAAAACTCATTTTTAGCCTTTAAAAAATTATTTTTAAGCTTTGAAATTGAATATACTTATTTAGAAAATCAGGAAAAATATTCTAATTATTCCTAAGTGATTAGGAAGCAATTTAGAACATTTCCATGATTTTATTATTCTTGTGTTTTTTATGAAGTTTAAAGATTTAAAATATTTAAAATAGGCTAAAAAACCAGTTTTTATTCTAAAAATTATTTTATTTTTATAAAATATCCCTGATTACAGAGAACTCAAAAAACTAAGTTTCATAATTTCTTGAGTTGTATTTTGATTTTTAAAAATCATTTAAGTGTCAAAAGTGGTATTTATTTTTAAAAATCAACTTAAGTTACCAAATGAACTCAAAATATTTTAAAATTTTTATAGTGAGTTCTCTGGATCTTAAACCACAGAGCAAATAAAAAATCAAGTCATTTAAATGTTTGTATTTTTCAAAATTAATTATTTTAGTGATTTAGTGTTTGTAAATATTGAGTGCATTATAAATGACTTGACCCATAGAATTATTTCCAAAAAACTTCTCTGGTCATGGTGGACCTTTCAAAATTTTCTTAGGATTTTATAATCAATATGCTAATTTCCTTGATTATTTTAAGGAAATAATGTGTATGATCTTGAAAATTATGGATCTCTGTATAGGAACCCCCTCTGACTTTGGAAAAATCAGAGGATGTTCCCCTTGACAGAGGCTACAACCTGCCAAAATTTTAAGTCAAGATGATATATCAATATGCAAGGAGTATCAAATGACCCCAAATAGTGTTTAATTAATTAAAAATACTTTATGCATTAAATGGACTTGAAGTTTATTTCACATTATTCTCCTCTATTCACTGAGCAAGAAGGTATTTTTATTTTATTTTTGTGATTTTTCTACACAAAGTTATGACTTTTGAAGTTTAGGGAGTTTAAATAAATAAAAAAAGCGCTATTTTTCTATTTAAACCGTGCGTGCTGATTAGATCCTAGGCAGCTCCGAAGGCATGCGTGGCGCGCTTTGGTTGGATGCCGTCGTCCACGTAGCTGCTGACTCGGCCCGCTGTTTATACCTTGAAGCGCTATCCGACTCGATCTCCTCCGTCCATTTGACACACGCTTGATCAAACGGCTCCCCGTCATCGTCCCCGATAGAATGATCCCGTAACCATCCACACTAAAACCCTAAGATCTCAGCCTAGAATCAACCAAATCACCTTGGGTTTTGTCCTATGGACTCGTCTAAGTGAGACGAACACATTCATACGGTAATCATACAATTAAATTAAGCCTAATTAAATGGAGAATCAAAATAGGCTCGAGATGAGGTGAGGTTTCATACCTTTGCTCTGAGAAGTGAAGCTTCAATCAGAGAGTCTTGGCACGTTTGTTATGATCCAAAAGGGCTAGGGATTGAGTCTCTGGTCCTGGTGTGATGCCTAGGTATGAATTCAATCACTGACAGATTTAGGTGTTGGTCTAGAGCTATGGTAGAGGCTCTGTGGAAGGGGGATTTTTTGGGGCTTTGGCTTCTTTCACTATTATGAAGGTGTGGGTAGAGTTAATTTGAGTTTGGGTGGACTATGGAGGTGTATTGGGCTCTGTCCTGATTTTCGGTAAGGTTCCAAGCTCAAAATTGAGCTCTGGCAATGAGAATTGGTGAGGGAAAATGGTTGGAATGCACTGAGGGGATCTGAGGGAAGCTCTGTGTGAAGTTTGGAGAGGCCTCACTAAGGAAATTTCTGCACACCTCCCATGGCAGTGGAGGCGAATTTTTATAAAAATGGCCATGGGTTGGCTCTCAGGGCATAAGTTTGGGTGCATTGTGGTACTTACCTCCCATGGCCGTGGAGGTGAGTTCTTATAAAAATGGTCATGGGGTGGCTCTCAGGGCAAATGTTTGGGTGCATTGTGGTGCTTAGGGGTGATTTTAAATAAAAATGGCCATGGGGTGGCTCTCAAGGCATAAGTTTGGGTGCATTGTGGTGCTTAGGTGTAGAGGAGCTCCATCAATTATTTTGGCTGAGCTGATCTTTATGTTTGATTTGGGTGAGGTCTCATGGGGAAGGCTCTTAATTTTGAGCTTTTCTAGCCATTAGGCTGGCTGGCCGGCCAGTGGGAGGTGGCTAGGAGCTGAGGGAACCCAGGGGAATTTGTCAGAGCAATTTAGTGCAATAATACCTAATTTTGGTAAGAATATCTTAAGCACATGTATTTTCGAAAATAATATCCCTTAATTTGGGGAACCCTTGGTCCATGGTATGATTTAGGTGGTTTCATAGTTTTTGGACTTGTCACTAAGTCCAACTAATGGCTGGGGTGGAGTTAATTTGGTGACTTTTGGGTGGTTAGGTCATATTTAGTGCATGGGTCCAAATGGGTGCAAATGACCTAGTCTTGGGTTTGGTCTAGGCTAGCCATGTAAATTGGTCAAATTAATTGTTGAATTTGGTGTAGATGATCATAAGGAACAACTTTGGTGAAGGATGGAAGTGGTTTTGAGCACAATTGAAGGATCAATTTGAGGGAATTTTGAACTTTAATCAATTTGGTCATGTTGGGCTAGGCTTGGGTCTAGCTTGGGTTAGCCTTGGGATAAATCCAAATTTATTATTATAAATGGGAAATAGGGACCTCATGAAGAGTTTTCAGTACGAATTGGATGTCAATTTGGAGGTTAAGGATATCAATTGGGTGAAATTTGGGGACTTAGCCAATTTGGGGCTAAATTTGGGAATTTTGGATTTAGGCCAAAATCAAATGGATTTGAGGCTTCAACAAGGCCAATTGATGGTTTATTTTTCTGTATATGAATTTTATCAAGATTTTACAACATTAATTGTGGCCAATTTACTAGGCAATGGATTCAATTTGGTAAGATTAGGTTATATGGTAAAAATTGGGGTTTTGACCTAAATCAAAATTGATCTCAAATCATGATCCAATTAGGCTTTTTATTGGTTTAGTTTGGTCATGTAAAAAGTGAATTTAAGTTTAGGATTGAAATTAGGGTCAATTGAGATCAAATTGATGGACATTTGGGTTGAATTTGGGGAAATTTTGGTCTTTAAAGGCAAATTTGGGGATTTTGGTCAAAGATGGTCAAATTGGTTAAATTGGGTCATGTAGTAGTTGAGAGAAATGAAATTGGGAATAGTTTGGATTTATTGAAATTTTCTAGGAATTTTTTGAATTTTTGGGATTTTGGGCCCAAGAAGGGTATTTTGGTAATTTAGGGGTGTTTAGGGGCAAAAGGACAATATGGGTATTTTGGTATAGTTGAGGTACCAACCATCACAAAAAAGCCATGGAACAATGGAAACCCCATTTTTGGTCCTCCACATAGTGGTCTTAGCCAAGTCATAACCCTAGGGCTGGTAGGTTTAGAGGACCATCTCTATGAGTATCCCAAAAAAATCAAGGGACCTAGGCTAGAAATTTTTGTTTAAGGTTATGAGTGATTGTGAGTACAGATGAGTGTAGTGAGTGTAGTGAGTGTAGTGAGTGCCTTAGCTTCAGACCAACACCCAGGGTCAACCCTAACGTCCAGCAGCTCTAAGGGTGGCTTATCTTGAGTTTCCCCCATAGTGACCCCACCTACTAAGTATCTAGAGGTTGAGACCAACATGTGTAACTTCAAGTTGAGTAGAGAAGAGTTTAGAATTTCTAGCGGTGAGGGTGCCTTTTCTAGTTTTCTAAGAATAGTCAATAGGAAAAACCTATGGCTAGACCTTAGGCTATTAAATAGGAAAAAAACTAACCCTCAACCAAAAATGAGGTCAATAAATGGACCCCCAATAGGTGTGGTGTGCTGGGCAGGCACAACGCACGTATTGGCATTGACTGACGAGATCAACGAAAACCAATATAAACTCCTAAGTTAAGAGACCCAAAGATATGTGTAGGGTTGTGTGTGTGATTTGTTTATACTGGGGAATTAGCAGGTGAGTGTTTGATCAAGTCAAGAAGTAGAGACTCTAGCTGGGGATTGGTGAGTGGACTTTGAGTTATGAAATTTTAGAATGTTCTAAAGGATGGGAACCAATATGCAAGTGCTGACCCCAAAGTGGGAATTGAAATTTAGATATCAATGCAAAAAGAGAGAGAGAGAGTCAAGATGTAAGGAATGACCTCAAATGTAATGAATCAGAAATATAAAAATGAGAATTGAAATGTATATCAATTCTAAAAAAAGAGTGTCGAAATGTAAGGAACGACCTAGAAAGTAATGAATAAAAAATGTAGGACTGAGAAGTGAAATGTATGTCAATTCTCAAAAGAGAGTGTCGATATGTAGGGAACGACTATGAATGTAATGAATCAGAAATATGAAAATGGGAATTGAAATGTATATCAGTTCTCAAAAGAGAGTTTGGAATGTAAGGACCGATCTCGAATGTAATGAATCAGAAATGTAGGACTGAGAATTAAAATGTATGTCAATTCTCAAAAGAGAGTATCGGAATGTAAGGACCGACCCTGAATGTAATGAATCAGAAATGTAGGACTGATTCGGAAACGAGAATTGAAATGTAGGTCAATTCTCAAAGGAGGGTGTAGGAATGTAAGGAGCATGTAATAAATCAAAAATATAGGACTGATTCGGAAATGAGAATTGAAATGTAGGTCAATTCTCAAAGGAGGGTGCCGGAATGTAAGGACTGACCTCAAATGTAATGAATCAGAAATGTAGGACTGATTCGGAAATGAGAATTGAAATGTAGGATTGATTCTCAAAAGGAGGGTGTTGGAATGTAAGGTCCGACCTCAAATGTAATGAATCAGAAATGTAGGACTGATTCGGAAATGAGAATTAAAATGTAGGATAAATTCTTAAAAGAGGGTGTCAGAATGTAAGGACCGACCTCGAATGTAATGAATCAGAAATATGAAAATGAGAATTGAAATGTAAGCATCAATTCAAAGATGTGTGAATTGAATGTAGGTATCGATTCGAAGATGAGAGAATTGAAATGTAGGCATCAATTCCAAGATGTGAGAATTAAAATGTAGGTATTAATTTGAAAATGAGAGAATTGAAATATAGGTATCAATTCCAAGGAGAGAGTCAAAATTTAGGTATCAACCTCAAAATGTGAGAATTGAAATGTAAGTATCAATTCAAAGATGAGAGAATTGAAATGTAAGCATCAATTCAAAGATGGGAGAATTGAAATGTTGGTATCAATTCAAAGATGTGATAGTCGGGATTTAACTACCCACCTTGAAAGATAAGAATCAGGATTTAGATATTGATTCAAGGATGTAAGAATTAAAATTTAAAAAGAGCTTGGGGTGCTGAATTTGCCAAAGTGTATCATGTGAAAAGATTGATTTTGTAGAAGACTCGTAGAGCTTTTTGAGTCTACAGAATGTGAAATTCTGCGGGGATTGCATAGAGTTAGTGTAGATAACGATGGTTGTGCCGCGCACACAAAGAGTAGGAAATTTCAAAAACAAAAGAATCCACTCAACAGATCTATTTTATTTTTTCGTTGTTTTTATCACATTTAATTTTTTCAAAATATGTCTTTAAAGTTTTAATTTTAATTGGTTGATTTTCAAAAGAAATTTGTTTTGTTATTTACTCATTTGTGATTATTATTCATTTATGTTTTATTTATTGCTGAAGATTTGTTATTTTGTTCTTTGTTCATTGAAATTCTGAACCATCGCATGGTTCGCAGCTTTATCCATCGCACAAAAAGGCAACTAAAAAAAGCAATAATTTGAGAGAAATTTCCATTAATTTTCTCCAAAAGAGATGCCATAAATTAGACATAGGTTAATGCCTCAAAAGGTACATTACGTAATCCATGTCGAAATACATTGAGAATCATCTCATGCTATGTGTACATTGTAGACTGAATATATCAAATACATGTCATGCTGTTAAGAAAAAGAAAGTGAACCCTCTGTACCAGGTATGTTGAGCTCCTGATCAAGCAGACCTTCTAAGTCATGCTCCTAGATAAGATTTCCCTTTGCATGTACTTAGAGGTACAACCTTCTCACAGGTCATACGGATATAACTCCTCCAATTCTCAGTTTTTCTGGAATCCATGCGGTATTTTACTGTTGTCCATTCTACGGAAGGTTACAGACACCCTGCAGTGTCGAACTCCTAGAATGCAGTGCTTGGCAATGTCTGCTCCATTGCCCTTCAGGACAAGTACTGAACCGACTAGAAGAGGAATCTCCATAGAACCTATGAATTCACCAGGGCCGACAACATCGATTTATTTTCCAAATAGAATATTGCTTTTACTCATGAACGAGACAGTGCATAAAAGTCTCACAAAATCGTGATGATCGAAGTGTGGGGGAATGCAGTCAACTTCTTCATAAATGTTAATGATGCAACTGTTGGGAATGCAAGTAGCAGGTAGAAATTCCACTTGAACATTCTCTTGATCATCCATTTTATCATCGGTGGTAACAAATCCACTTGGTAGTATCTGAGGATCCCAGGTGGATTCCCCTGTCTGTTGTTCGTAAAGTTATAACAACAGCCATATTGGATTGTGATTCTTCCCTTGTCCCTCATCCACTTCTTTGGCTCAGAATATGTCCTCTCCATGAGAAGGCTAGCTTGGACTCTGTCTTTTAAATCAAAGATGCAGTCCAAAATAATTCTTTCATCAGTCTCGAAAAAAACCCTTGTGTATAGCTTCAGGCCTTCCAATATATTGATGAACTTCCTCTGAAATTCTTCAAAAAACTCGAATTCTCTTTTATTTACTCTATTTATCTTGTAGTATTCTACCATACCAGTGGTTGGCAGCTACCGCGCGTGTTCCTTCCTTCGGGCATCGCCGGGAACCTAAACTGGTGCTGGTTGATCTGGAACATGAGATTCTGCCTCTAGTGGGATGTATGACCCTGGGCTCCACGATGCATGTTGATCTGTCCCGAGTGGGACATATGGTTCATCTGTCGTGAAGTCTGGAGTCTGAGACTCTTTGGTGCTTGAAGTGTATTCTTCTCATGTACTGAAATGCTGTAGATGTAGAACGTTGTAATCTAGTCATTCTACAAATGCACCCGTGACTGATGTCCCGGCTGGTACCTCAACTTTGCATGTTGGGCAACCCTTGCATAAGATATCTAGAACTAGGAGCACATCTGATTCTGTCACAAATTCTGACTTCTCATCTGTAGTGGGCCGGCTGGCAGAAGTTTCTCTCAAATTTGGGTTTTAAATATGTCCCTCAGGAATGGGGGTAAGAAAATTGTTCACATCTCTCTGGAATTTGCATTCTTGTCGCAGGAAGGCTCTCTGCTTCTTTCTGCTGGCATTTTTACGCCGTTGTTGACCTCAATTTTTGGTTGAGGTTTAGTTTTTCCTCTTTAGTAGCCTAGGGTCTAGCCATAGGACTTTTCAACTATTCCTAGAAAACTAGATATGGAACCCTCACCATTAGAAATTCTACTCTCTTCTTTACTCAACCTAGAGTTCCACATATTGCTCTCAACCTCTATGTACTTAGTAGGTGGGGTCACTGTAGGGGAAACTCAAGATGAGTCACCCCTAGGATTGCTGGACCTTAGGGTTGACCTTGGGTGTTAGTCTGGAGCTAGGGCACTCACTACACTTATCTGTAACCACAATCACTCACAGCTCTGAGCTCAAATTTCTAACTTAGATCCCTTGATCTTTTGGGATACTCATGTAGATGGTCCCCTAAATCTACTAGCCCTCGGGCTATGGTTTAGTTAAGACCACTATGTAGAGGACCCAAAATGGGGTTTCCTTTGGTCCATGGCTTATTGGTGATGATTGGTA
>JXCR01040471.1:85029-137592 GCA_002079205.1 Phalaenopsis hybrid cultivar
GTACCGACCCTTCTACAATTGTACGTCCATTACCAGTCAATGGGAGGTATTAGAGGAGGAGAAAGTACTGAAGATGAAGTGGAATAATTGAAGAAGTTGGACTCTCTAATACTTTAAAGAAATTATGTATTTAATGTAATTGTGTGGTGATTTGATTTACTTTAGAACTCTATTGAATTTGATTGTGTGTTGTCAGCATTCTAGTGTTTTGCCTTGATTTTGACACTGAATTATAATTTAGTTTATTTTGTTGATGTGAAAGTATGATTAGAAAAATGTATTTCTAAAACGTGTATTTTAATATGTAAAAGTTAGTTTGGTGTTGTTTGTGAAAATATTTGTTTGCGAATTACTTTAAGATGAAAATTAGTGTTAAAAAAGACTAAATGGACTTTGGAGTAAATTTAAAGAAAATTGAAATTAATGAAAACATAAAAATGAATTTTTGGCCACTGTCGCCGACGACGCCGGCATGGGCGCCGACAGCGCCCTAGACCCAAAAACCACCTAAACACCCTTAAAATTCACGATTTGCACAGTAAAATGCCATTTTTACCTTTTAGTAAAATGCCATTTTTACCTTTTAGTAACCTTCAACCTCTGGTTTTTGCACCTAGTTCTTGCTATTGCTCGGATTTGAGGTTATTTTAAGGCAAACGAAGTTCAGATTTCATCTTCTCTAGGTAAGAGCTACACTTTGAACTCAAAATTTTTGATTTTCACCAAGGATTTATCTTACATTGCCGAGATTCAAAATTTCAAAATTTTTTAGAAGATTTTGAGAAAATCCTTTGGTGAAGAACTCTTACTTAGTAGATTTAAGTTTAAGACGTTCCACATTGTGATTTTTAGAATTTTTGAGAATTTATTTGGATTTTATCAATTTTTTGTAGATTACCATGGCACCAAGAATGAGCAAAGTTTGTCAATTATAAGGCTAACATTTGCTTCAATAGTCTACTTATAACTGAAAAAGTGATTCTGAATCGAGGATTTAAAAATTCGGGTGAAGAAGTTGAAAGAACAATCAATGCTTGATAGTGGGAGAATTATTGTTACTTTATTGTCGAGGCTATTATTTGTGTAATGATGTAGTTCTATGCTAATTTTAAGGAGACTTCTGAAGACTATGTGTTTGTTCATAGGAAAATGGTAGAGTTTACTCTAAGGAAAATTAATGAATTTTATCAGTTAGAAGATGTGTATAACTGCCAATACAAATCATTTTCTGCTACAAATGAGGCCTTAGATAAAGTTATTTCTTTTCTTACTGATGGAAGAGGAGCTTGGAAGGTGAAGAATGGTGTTAAGTTTAACATTCCTCTTTCTATGTTAAATGTAGTATGTAAGGCCTGCCAATACTTTATTTTTTGTAGAATGATACCAAAAAATCATCATAGTGAGGTTACTAAGGATAGAGCCATCTTGAACTTCTATATCTAACAGATGAGAAGGATAGATGTAGGCTCTATTATTTTTTGGAATACTCAATCTATTGCTTTAGGAGAGACTACTGGTGGATTAGCACACCCTGCTACGATCTTCACACTATGTGAACAAGCAAGAGTTGATTTTAGAGTAGATGAGGAGAGGATTGAACCTCTAAAACCTATTGGGCCTGCTAATATAAAGACTTATGAATCTCATGTTGGATAGAGATCTGGAAGTAGGACCAGGGATATTCCTTCTACTTCAAGTACTACTTCTAGTACCTCTACTATCCAGGAACTTATGGAGCAGATGATGATCTAACAGGGAGATATCTTGAGAATGGAAAATATGGAGGCCAGAAATGCACACAATGATGATTTAAAAAGACAAAATTTTGAATATGATGCTGCTTATGATGATGTGATGGTCAAATACATGAGGGGTGATCACTAAGTTTAGTTTCCTAATCACCCTGTTTTTAACCCATATCAAACACAAAATTTGGACGTGGAAGAAGAAGAAGATGAAGATGATGATGATGATGATTGGTGATGCTTTAGTTAGATTTTTGTTTAGTTTATGTTTGGCTGTACTTTATTGTTGAGATTGTTTATTTTAGAGTGTAACACTGTATTTTAAATGTTATGTTGAATTATGAACTATAGATTTGTGAGACTATTTTTACATTGGGAACCATTTTAGTACTATTGTTAGTTTTTAGTACTTTGTTGGATGTATTTGTAGTTAACTCTTTCTCAGTAAATTTTTATATGTATTATGTGTTATTTAATGTTTTAAGTCTTGTTGCTTTTCATATTAGCACCTACAATATTTCAGATTTAAAATCAGAACCTTCAACATGTAAGTCTTTTCTTTATGTATTAAATGTTTTCTTTCACTCTTTATTTTTTTAGTTCTTCATGATAAATCTTTTAAGAATTTAAGTTTGGGGGTAAAGAAAAATTCCTTTTTAAAGGAAAGAAACTTAATTTTATTTGTCCTTAATTAGTTATATTTTCAAAATATTTTAAAATTTAACATGACCTTTGGTATTAGTGGGTAACTTTAGATAACTATATTTATGTTTCTAAATATATAGTAAACTTAAGTAAAAATTTTCAATAATAAAGGTTAATTTTAGAGATTAAGATATTTGATATGATAGAATGAGATTATGTTTTCTATCGTAAGTAAAGGAATTTGTATTTTTGAAGTATTAAAAATCTTAGAGATTCATATAAGAAGAAAAGAATAAAACTTTATGAAAAATTGTTAAGCTGATATAAATGTATGAAGTGAAGAAATGTGAATGGTTTTTAACTTTAAGAAGATAGTGAAGATCAAAATCATTAAGGCTATCCAAATATAGTAATCCTCACATGAAAAAAATAAGAAAAGAAAAGAAAAAAAATTAAAAATGATCCTTAAAAAGAAAAGAAAAGAAAAAGAAAAAGAAAAGAAAAAGAAAGAAATGAAAAAGATGTGAGGAGAAGCTTGAGAAGATGCCTAATTAAAAATTGACTTCACTTGAATCAACTTAAAGAAGAAGGCTTGGCTACATTTCCTAAACTTATATTTTAGTATAAGAATATTTACTAGTAAAGTTTCATGAAGTTCCTTTTCATATGGATATTCTAAGTGGCTTTAATAATATTTACTAATAAAGTTTCATGAAGTTCTTTTTCATATGGATATTCTAAGTGGCTTTAATATGAATAATTTGCAATTTTCCTTTGAAAAGAAATAGAGAATAAGAAATCTTAGACTTGACTGCTAGATATTCTTATACCTTTAGTATTAACTGGAGTTATTTTACATTTTTCTTAAAGTTATGCTATTGTATTTAGTGGACTAAAATATAGAAATCTAGAAGTTAAAATCTTTGCCATTAGTCATATTTTTATGTAGTAAAAGAGTTACTTAGAGGACAAAACATTTAAGTTTTGGGGATTTTGATACACAAAAATATATGTATTTTTAGACACATATTTTATACTCATTTTTGGTGATATTACACTTTAAAGGAAGGTATTTTTCATGTTTTGTTGTTGGTTGTTGATTTTTAGGACTTGGAGTAAAAAGGAAGAAAAATGATGAAATTTGGAGTCAAAATGGACTTTTTGACGACGATGCCATTTGATAGAGAACATGAATTTAATTAAAGGGCGACTGGTGGTGATGGCGCTAGAGTGGGCGCCGATGGCGTTGTCGGCGCCAGTGTCGGTGCAAACCCTGTTTCTAGAGGATTCGATAAATTTTGATGCTTTTTGAAGAGTTTTTGGATGCACCTATTGGAAAACTGACCTTAGGCGCTATTTACAGCCAAAATTGATCAGAAAAGACTCTTTTCACACTCCTCCACTCGCTCTTGGTCTTTCTTCGCATATCTTCACCCCTTTCATACCACTTTACTTCCTTCCACGCCATTCCACACCATTAGTGATTTATTTTCTTTATATTTTTTCAGTTTTTGTGGTTAGTTTAAGTGTGAATTCTTCTCTAAGAGTGTTGGAGAGGGAGATAAGTGAGAGATTTCTTCTTCCTATATTTTCTAAGAGAGGTTACAAGGGATTTGCTTTGAGAAAGAGTTTCAGATAAGTGTTGTTTGTTTATTTTAGTTGTATGAACTTTATTTTATATATGAAATTTGTGTTTTGTTGTATCTTTCTCTTAAAGTCTGAGAAGTTTCCTTTATCTTTCTTTCTACTCTGAGATATGGTGAAATGAAGAGATAATTTGGATGTACCAATGTTAATATATAAAATAAATTGTGATGATTTTTTCAACTCCACTCTTAATTTACTTTTCGATCTTTCCAATGGAATTGTTAATTATGAAACATATGATCCGGGAAATGGAGTTTGAGTTCTACAACAAAGTGAGAATCACATTTAAGTTCATGAAGGAGTAATTTGTTCATGAAATTAAATGCAAATAAATAGGGAAATATCCATTGTTGTGGGTATATATGGAGATTTCTAGGGTGACAGACTAAATTTCACCAATTTGATCTTAGTGTTAAAGAACTAAAGCGAGAGTTAGCCTTCAGGGGAAGGGAAGTGGGAGCTCTAGAGTGGGAACTAGTATCCTCCTAGCCTAGCCACGGATTTAGGGACTAAACTTAAGATTAGCCAATGATTTTCTATAAGAGTGAATCATGGTAGAGAATTAAAATTGCTCTTATTTGGAATAATACATATTTAAACCAATTATCTCATCTCATTTCACCAAAAACTCATCGTTTGGGAAAGATGCTTTTTCATATTAGAAAACTTCATCACATAAACATAGGTTAGTAGTTACTATTTTAAACTTTGCATTAAAATTTTGCTAGTAGTTAATAATTTAGTTTTGATAGTATCTCAAACATTCGAAATTAGTGACAATAATTTTATTTTATTTTTGTGAATTTCCCAGTCAATTTATCATTTCAAATTTAAACCTTCCTCGTAGGATCAATATTTGGGACTTAAATAGAATGTCTTATATTACTTGATAATGATACATATACTTGCTTATAATTCCAATATTAAGTGCTTAACGTTATTATTCAAAAAATACCACATCAATTTTTTGGCACCGTTGTAAAGCAGAGTCAACTTTATAAATTTTACACAATTATATTTTCTCAGGATCAATCTACTTCCATGCCTTTTTTTGGATATTTTATGTCCTAAAATAATACTTCCTCCGACCATGAATTGACATTTCACCAAATTAAGAACCAAATTGTTTTCTTCTTAGCATTTCAACACCTTCACTAAATATTTTAAACCAGAATTAAATGAAGTTCCAAACATTAAAAAATCATCCATGAATTATTCAATTCTTTTCTCAATCAAATTGCAAAGAGTTAACATCATGCACCTTTGAAAAGTAGCTGGAACGTTACACAACCCAAATAAAATTCTTCCAAATGCAAATGTTTTAATGACTTATGAATGTAGTCTTTTCTTGATCCTTAGTAGCTACAGGTATTTGATGATATCCAAAATATCCATCTTGAAAGCAAACATATCGATAACCAGCTAGTATATCCAATATATGATCGAGTAAGGGAAAGGGAAAATGATCTTCCCTAGTGGCAGAATTCAATTTCTTGTAGTCAATACAAATTTTCCTTCCAGAGAAATTTAATGTAGCAATTATTTAATTTTATTTATTCTTAGATAATTTCACTCTCCCCTTCTTAGAAACAGAATGGATAGGGCTAACCCAAGCACTGTTAGATATAGATAGATCTGCATCTAGCCACTTTATTATTTCCTTGTTGACAACATCATTCATAATTAGATATAGTTTCCTTTAAAGATCTGCTTGGGATTTATAAGTATCTTCCATTAGGATCTTATGAATACAAATAGAGGGAATAATTCCCTTAATATCTGCTAAGGTCTATCCGAGAGCATTCTTATAATTCCTCAGAATTTCTATTAATTTTTCTTCTAGTGAATGAATAAAAAATGATAATATAATAACTCGTAATGTAGATGAATTAGCCAAATAAGCATAATTGAGATATGTTGGAAGAACCTTCATCTCAAGTTCAGGTGGTTCCTTAATAGAAGGAACAACAAGTTTATTATGTGTTGTTGTATCTAAGATCTTAAACCTCTTCTAAACATATTTTAATTTAACTATAGCCAGTAGAGCTAATTCATCTTGAGTGTCTAAGACTTTCTCCAGTTCCAAATCTAGTGACTTTTCTTCATAACTATTTTCAAAAATGGTCTCTACACAAATAATCAATTAAGTCAATCAAGAAACACTCATCTTCGTTGCCTTTGGAAGGATATTTCATAGATTTTAAAACATTAAATGTAACTTTTTGATCATTAACTCTCATTGTTAACTCAACTTTTTGCATATCTATTATAGCTCGTCCAGTGGCTAGTAAAGGTTTACCTAAAATGATTGGAATTTCTTTATCTTCCTAAATATCTAACACAATGAAATCAATAGGGAAGATAAATTTATCCACCTTAACTAACACATCTTCTATAACCCCTTTAGGATAAGTGATCAATCGATCAGCTAACTAAAGGGCCACAGTATTAGGAGACATTTAATTTAATCCTAACCTCCTAAAAATATATAATGACATAAGGTTAATACTTGTTCTAAGATCACGTAAAAAATTTCTATAAAATCTCTCTCCAATTGCACAAGGGATAGTAAAGATCTCAGGATCCTTAATTTTTTGAGTAAGCTTCTTCTGAATTATAACACTGCACTCCTCACTGAGTACAATAGTCTCGTGATCTCCAAACTTCCTCTTCTTATTAAAAATGTCTTTCATGAACTTTACATAACTGGGCATTTGCTCCAAAGTCTCAGTAACAGGAATATTAATAGTTAGCTTCTTATATAATTTTCAAAATTTTGAAAATTGTTGATCCAGTTTCTGCTGTCGACGTCTTTGAGGAAAAAGAGTTGGTTGTTTTTTTAAATTTAATTTTAGGATAGACTGGTTTTTCTAACTCTTTCGAGATATTCTCCAAAGGGTTTTTAGTTTCTACAGTCTCCTTTTCAACCTTGAATTCTTTCCGAACTACATTCTCCAACTCTCCTCCACTCCTTAATTGGATAGGTTTAACATGCTCACTATTCTTCCCATTAGGTTTAATCTTAGTGTTGCTAGAAAGAGTTCATTGGAGCTGATTGCTAAGTGAGTTAGCAATCTGTCCCAAATAGTTCTCTATATTCCTTATTACTACACTTTGACTTTGTAGTTGATTACCCATCTGCAACACAACCTCCTACCAAGAAAACTTCTTATCCTTAAATTGTGCATTAATGTTAAATCCTGGAGGATAAAAAGATTTATAGTTAGTACTACCCTAGTTATTCTAATTTTCTAAATAATTTTCATTATTATTTCTCCACTATTAGTTTCCCCCACCAAAAATATATAAATTAGATGATTTTTCTAACCTGGGTTATATAAATTAGATTAAGGAATGCTAGGTCTGTTCTTAATTGCATTTAAGGTTTCAAATGATGAAATGGTGGAATCAATATATTTTTAGAATAAATTTTCCTCAATTACCAGAGGTACTTGAGGTTGGTTCATTCCAAATTCATCTAGCTTCCTTGATATTACTACTACCTGAGAAATATGAATTGTCAGCACATCTATATCATGCACACTAGCTACCTTTCTAGGGTTTAGTCTTTTAGAAGACCATTGAAAGTTGTTAGTGGCCATCTCTTCAATCAAAGATTAAGCCTCATCAAATAGCTTTGACATGAGCAAACCACCAGCGACATCATCAATAATAGATCTAAGGGATCTTACTAAAATTTTGTAAAAAGTTTGAATAATTAGCCAATCAGGTAGAGCATAATGTGGAAAATTCTTAAGAAGTTCCTTAAATCATTCTTATACCTCATAGATTGACTCAACTTCTAACAAAAAAATGAGTAATATCATTCCTAAGTTTAGTAGTTTTTGAAGGTGGGAAATACTTAGCTAGGAATTTTTTGGCTAAGTTAGTCTAAGTACTGCTCAATCTAGGTGCTAATGAGTTCAACCAAATTTTAGCTTTAGCTCTCAAGAAAAAGGGAAAAAGCCTAAGGCTAACAACAATGTTTGACATGCCATTATAAGAACATGTAGCATAAAGTTCCTGAGAACTTGCTAAGTGTAAATTTAGATCCTTAAACGAAGTTCCCCCAAAGTGGTTGTTCTGCACCTTCTGAATAATAGCATCCTTAAGTTCAAAAGTATTAGCTTCTATAGTAGGGTTTTGAATACTTAAGTGAATTTCATCCACTGTAGTATTAGTATAGTCCCTTAATGGTTTATGCATTTTATGATGCTCATTAATCTGTATCTGGTTATCTAAATTGTTTTTTTGAATGTTTGTCATTTCTCCTACAAGTTCTTGAAGTATTTTCTAGGTTTCTAATTATCTTAATAGTTTTTTGTAGTTCTGAATCATACTGTAGTCGTCCTAAAGGTTCTTCACGATGTATCCACCGACTAAAGATCCCACTAATTTTTTTACTCAAACACAAGAAACAAACTTAAAAATAGTTTATTTCATTTTTTCTTTTTCTTTTTCAAACAAAAAAAATAAATACAATCAAAAGTATAATTTTAAAAATTGAAATTTTCTAGGCCTAAATCCTAATGGATTCAACTAAAATTCTCTCAAGTTAACTACACCGTCGCTTTCCCTGGCAATGACCCCAGAAACTTGATGCTGTAAATGGGGTGTGGCTCATAGTGCTATGTATGTACTATGAATTCTTGAACTTGATTTGTGTAGCAATGTAGCACTACACCTTTGTTCCCTGACAACAATCTCAAAATCTTAATGTGTGTGCGTCGGACCGCGAAATTTGCTTCCAGGTTAAGTGTTCTTGCACCCTACATAACACGTATTTATATGTAGTCGTTTCAAGCAATATTAAATTTTTGAGTTTAGGCTGTCAATCCCACAGAGAAAGACGTGTTACAATCTTAAGAAAAGTTCTAGCTTACTAAACTAGTTCACATCTTAGAAGTCTTGATAGTTTTAAGGTTATACAAATGGTTTACTCTAATTAACAATTTTTTAATTATATTAAAATTTGGAGGAAATCATGTGATAAGGTTACCCACCCATTTGCAATGTTATAAGAGGTGTGTATATAGTGAATCAAAGAAATTGAAAGTGTTGTAAGTCATAAATAAAAGTAATTATCTTCTTTACCTTCTACCGACTACATAGAGAAGTTTGGTTCAACTAGTACAATGACAGATTATTCATCTTGATTTATAGGGTATGGTACATTGCAGGAAGATAAAAAAGTTAGGAATATAGTCTTTGATGGGTTTAAGTTGTGGTTTAAGGAATTAAAACTAATATAACTGACCTTCTTTACTTGAAAGGGGGTAAAGAAAAGAGTTGCTCCTATATGTCACTAGCCACATTCATAGTTGACACTTCACATTTTATACACTACTAATTAAATCATTGCAAGGGAAGGTAGCTTTATAGCTAGATTATCACCAAATAAATTAGGATAAGTAAGATTTCTATAGGAGTTAACCTTTAAAGAAAAATTGCAATTCAGTAGGAGTAGTTTGTAAAACCTTTACTTAATTTCAATTTTAGGCTAAGAACTAAACCTAATAAGCTAGAAATCTCTTAAGTCTAATTCCCTCACTCCCTATGTCATCCATATTCTGGACTTAAAATATGATATTATTGAAATGACATCTATAATTGCGTGAGACCCTGAGTGCGAGTGTACTTGAAAATAGGGCATATTAAGTTTTTGGCACCGTTGTTGGGGAGCGACAGTGTAGTTAACTTAGAAGAATTGTGTTGTTGAAGCATTTAGATTTATAATTGGAAATATATATTGTTAGTCTTTGTTTTGAAAAATAAAAGTTCTAAAAATATTTTAGTGTGTTTGTGGGGAACCTACTAGTTAAGTCTTTATTCAGTGAATGTGTAGTTTAGAACCTACAAAATTTGAACCTTACGATTTAGAACTTGAGAGAACTATTAGAAAGACCAGAAAATAGAAAATACTTAATGAGATTGTAGAAAAAATAATGAATAATCAAATAAATTAATTTAGATACCCAGAAATGGACTAGTGATCATCATAACACACGTAGACCATTAAGGGATTACTCTAATCCTATGACAGATGAAATTAAAATAAGTATTCAAACCCCTATCATAGAAGCTAAAATATTTGAAATTAAACCTTCTATCATTCAAATGGTGCAAAACACAAATTTAGGGGAACCCCATTTAAGGATCCAAATTTACACATAGCAAGTTTCTTAGAACTTTGTTCTAAATTTCACTATAATGGTGTATCTAATGATGCTGTTTGGCTTAGATTTTTCCATTTTCTTTGAAGGATAACGCCAAAATGTGGTTAAAATCATTAGAACTTGGATCAATTTAGACTTGGGGTGACTTACCAAAAAATTCCTAGCTAAGTATTTTTCACCTTCAAAAATAGCTAAACTACGGAATGATACTAATTTATTTTACTAACATGAAGGTGAGACAAGTTATGAGGCTTGGGAACCATTTAAGGAGCTTCTTAAGAAGTGACCACATCATTCACTCCCTGATTGGCTAATTATTCAGACTTTTTATAGTGGTTTAGTAGGATCCCTTAGATCTATTATTAATGCAGTCGCTGGTTGTTGACCTCACTTTTGGTTGAGGTTTAGTTTTTCCTCTTCAGTAGCCTAGGATCTAGCCATAGGACTTTCCTGTTAACTATTTCTAGAAAAACAAAAAAGGAACCCTCACCATTAGAAATTCTACCCTTTTCTTTGCTCAACTTGAAGCTCTACATATTGGTCATAACCTCTAGCACTTGATAGGTCGGGTCATTATGGGGAGCTCAAGGAGAGTTCCAATGGAACTATTTGACCTTAGGGTTAACCCTGGGTGTGAAATGGAGCTAAGACACTCACTTTCACTCACTCTCACTCATAATCCCTCAAAAACCTAAACCCACTAGCCCTAGGATAGATTTTAGCTAAGAGTAGTATATAGAGGACCCAAATAGGGATTCCATTGGTCCATGACTCATATAGTGTGGTTGGCACCCCAATTCTACCAAAAATATCCAACATGACCTTTTGCCCCAAAATCCCCCAAATTACCTAGATACCCTTGGAGCCCTAAATTTGACCAAAATTCCCAAAATTTCCAAATTCATCCAAAATACTTATATTTTTCCAAAAATCAGTTCAAACACTTTCAAAATACCCAAGTTTTCCAAAACTACAAAAAAATTCCAAATTTACCAAAATATCCCCAAAATGGCCAAAATTACAAAAATACCCTTGGACCCCCAAACTTTCCCAAAACGTCCAAAATCACTCCAAATGTCTCCAAAACCAATTTAGATTCTTCAATTGAACCCAATTTGGCCAATTTGACCATTTTGACCGAAACCCCTAAATTGCTTTTAAAGGCCAAATTTCCCCAAATTTACCTTAAATGTCCATCAATTTGGCTCAAATTCCCCCAATTTGAATCCTAAACTCTTCATAACAATCCTACACAATAAACTTGACCTTATATTGGCCTTGGTGAAGCCTGAATTGCATTCAATTTTAACCCAAGTTAAAAAATTCCCAAATTTCCCCAAAGTGGCCATACATCCAAATTCCATCAAATTGGTTGCCCTAACCCCAAAATTGATGCCCAATTTATGTTGAAAACTCTTCATGATGCTCCTATATACCATTCTAAACAATTATTTTGAACTTAGCCCTAGACCCAAGTTTAGCCCAACATGCCCAAATTGACCAAAATTCCAAAATCCTTCAAATTGAACCCCCAATAGGACTCAAAATCATTTCAATACTTCAACAAAAAATCTTCATTACAATTATCTACACAATATTGATCAATAAATTGGGCTCAAATTCATGGATAGCTTAACCTAAACCCAACTTTTATCCATTTAGACCCACATTGAACCCATGCACCAAAATTGACCTAGCCATGTCAAATTGACCAAGGCAAGACTTCTACAGACAATTTTTGGACCATAGTGACCAAGCTAGACACAATTAACCCACCCTAAATGAGTCATGGACCATTGGTCCCCTAAATCAAGGGATTTGATTCCTAAATTGATTAAGCCAAAGAGATCTATGTCAAAACCCATCACCAGCCCAAATTAATGATTGTGACAGATTCCTCTATTTCACCTGACCTCCTAGCCATCTCCCCTGGCCTTGTCAGTTGAACTATTCACCGGAGCACCTAAAAATTGTGGGCCACCATCCCTAAATCGAACCCAATCTCAACTCTAGGGGCCATCTCACTTTGATTAAGCTTTATATCCTCTTATCCCACCACCTCAACAGACTTTTGTAACCAAGGCCAAGCCCTGAGCTCCACTCTCCAGCCATGGCTATAAAATGGCCTCTTCATGGCCAAAGGAAGGGTACTGAAACTTTCTCAAGGAGACCCTTCTAAATTGCTTTCATAGCATCTTTGAGACCTCCTCAGTGCAACCCAACCACCTCCTTGCCCTCATTTCCCTTGTGGGAGCTCAATTTTTGAGCTCAATTCCTTACCAAAGATAGGACATTCTCCACCATGCCTCCACAGTGAACCAAATATGAATTAAACTCACCCACACCTTCACCACAGTGAGAGGAGAAGAATCCCCATCAAAGCCACCTCACAGAGAGCCTCTACACTAGAATTTGATCAACACCCAAATTTGACCTTGATCGAATTTGGGTCTAGACCTTTCACCATGAATAGAGGCCCAATCTCTAGCCTCCTTAGACCTCCACAAACATGCCAAGCACCTCTGATTAAAGCTTCCCTTCTTAGAGCAAAGGTATTGAACTTCCCCTCTTCCCGAGCCTATTTTGATTCTCCATGTGATTAGGGTTAGTTTAATGGCATGTTTACCATAGAGATGTGTTCGTCTCTCTGAGGCGAGTCTATAGGATCAAACCTAAGATCATTTGATTAAGAATTGAGGGAGATCTTAAGGTTTGAGGGTTGACAGTCACGTGTTTTGGCTATCGGGGACGATGACAGGGAGTCGTTGGATGGCGCATGTAGCAAACAAACGTGCGAGATGAAGCCAAACAGATCTTTGATACATAAAGCGCAGAACGAGTTAGCGACTACTTGGATGGCGAAGTCTAACTAGAATGTGCCACGCGGAGCTTTGGAGATGCCATAGGTTAACGCGGTGTCGCATGTTTGAATAGAAAATTAGAGATTTTTATATTTATTTAAATGCCCATAAAATTGAAAAATCATATCTTTGCACAAAAAATCACAAAAATAAAAGAAAATGGTTTTAAGTTTGATGCATATTTTATTTTTAATTAATTAAAAAATTTTGTAAGTATTTTGATTGTCAATGCATTCAAGTATTTCACCATGACTTGATATTTTGGCATGTTGTTGCGTCTATCATGAGGGATATTCCTTGATTTTTCCAAAGACAGAGGAAACCCCTAGACAGAGATCCATATTTTTCAAGTTTATGTCTATCATTTGCATAAATTTATCATGGTAATTAGCATGTTGTTTAGAAAAAATCCAATAAAATTTTGGTAGGTTCACTGTGACCAGAGAACCCTAGGAAAAAGTTTTCATGAGCCAAGTGATTAAGAACACACCTAATTTTCATAAAATCCTAAGATACAAAAAAGATTAATTTAGGAAAAATAAACTTCTAGATGAATTGATTTTGATTCTCCACTGTAATTTAAACTTCTGAAGACTCCTCATAAAAAAATCAAAACATTTGGAGCTCATTTGACAACCGAATCTGATTTTCTAAGTTAAATAACATTTTGACACTAAAAGGAATTTTAACAATCAAAATATAACTTAAAAAATTATAAAATTGGTTTTGGGAGTTCTCTATGATTAGAAGGATATTCTAAAAATAAAATTGTAGTTAAAATAAAGATATCATTTTTTTAAGCATATTTTGAATATTTAAATTATAAAAAAATAATAAAAGTCATAAAATTATTAAAATTCATGGAAATGTTCTAAATTATTTCCTAAGCACTTAGGAGCAATTGAAATATTTTTCCTAATTTTCTAAGTAAAAACATCAAATTTCAAAGCCTTAAAAAATAAATTTCAAAGGCTAAAATAGGTTTTTAAAAATTTTTCATTTAAATAATTCTAATTATTCAAAGGAAAATCATAAAAAAAGTGAAATTTGTTTTTCTAGGTATTTTGAGCTTAGAAAAATTTAATAAAAAAAAAAATAACTTAATTTTCCATACTTGAAATATTTTATAATTAATTAAAACTCCAGAAATTTAAATAATTCTAATAATTCAAATAAAACTCAAAAAAATTTGAAATTTGGTGTAAGTGGCTGTCTAGTCTAGGTCTACCTCCAGTAAAAATATCAAGTGATTAGACTTTGGCTTGGTCAAGTTATTGAATTTTCTTTGAAAAATCCTATTTTGGCATGTAAATAATCTTGTAAAGTAAATTAAATTTTGAAAAATCACATTTTCTCCTCTGATGTCTTAATTGACTCATGAATAAGGTAGGATAAAAATTTCAAAGTCATTTGAATTAAATTTGGTAAATTATGAAGTGTTAGAGCCTTAGGGTAAAATTGTAATTTTGAAAATCTAACCCTAATTAACATTTAGTCTTAATTCATGAGGGTAAGATAGAAAAACTTTGATCTAAATTAACATGTTCAAATGATTGAAATATAAGGAATTAATTGGTAGAAACCAATTTCACTTTTCTTAATTAAATAATACATTTGCAATTTCCTAAATTTCTTAAATCATTAAGATATGAAGGTCTATTAAATTAAATGATCCTGAACTTATGGGAATGATTTTAGATGTTAATAACTCACTAATTTAATACCCCTATCTGGTGTTCAAATGACATTCAAATGTTTTGAAAATGAATTATTACCACTCAAAATTCAAATTCTTTAAAAAATTACTAATGTGTCCACCAAGGTCCTACGGGCTTAGTAGTGACCTAGGCTAAATCAAATTTGGTTAAATGAGGATTAGAAAAGTGAATGTAACTAAAAATTGAACACCTTTAAAATGCTACAAGCCCAAATTAAAGCTGAAATTGGCTAAGTGTCTCAATTGGATTAACTTGCTCCTTTTAAAGGTCTTCACCCACATAATTCTCAAATTAAATGACAAATGATAATTACCTAACTCTTAGAGAAAATTGAAACATCGATATTCACTGAACACTAGAGGTATTTATAGGATAAATTATTAAGCAACATAATAAGTTTAAATGATCTTGAGATTTTTCATTAGGTGGTGAGAGGGAAGCATTGGACCTGCTTCTTTCTCTCGACCTTCGGGATACCTCAGAGGTCTACTAAGCTTAGTGTGTTTTGCTTGATGAAATCATCCTTAGATGAATTAATAGGAGTTCACTAAGATATGATTTAGGATTTGGTAGATCACCAGAACCTTATTTCCCTGCTTTACATAAAATGCTTTTAACATATAAATGAACTCACATGCATTTTGAGTTTGAGTTGAAGATGATGAGAAGACCATGCAGGTATGCTTTTATTTTACCTGCATTTCTAGTTTTCCGTACTTTACTTTTTAGTACGTTTTTGTACTTACTCACCTGCATGTTAAAAAACGATGTCAACCTGCATGAAAGCTAAAACTGGTAGGATAGCCTCAAACCAAAACCAAAACTAAAATCAACCAAGATAAAATTCACCAACACAACATTCAAAATATAAAACAACTCAAAATTTAGTCACAAACATCACACAAAACCACAATTCCAACTAAATTATGACATCTCTATCGGATGATCGGGAATCCCTCGAAAGATGTAACCTACGGTTGCTAACGAGGCTTCCCACGATCTAAATGAGAGCATGGAACTCATTAAGTTGAGTTTAGTAAATTCATTTGTACTAAGTGAATCCAATAGAAATTAGTGGTACCAGAATGAGGGAACCGTGGGATCCTAACCGGTGTCACTCTAATCAACTTTAATATGGCCCATAACATTCTACAACCATAGGGACATCTGATTTGACATCATAATTTGACACACTAGAAAACTTAAACTTGTCACGACAAGGAGCTTGGAGCTAGCTTGAGGGTAGCACGACCATCTTTAACAGTAAAACACGTCTACATCAGCTAAACTAATTTCCTTCCGTAAAATTAACCAACCAAGTCATAGTACTTCGGGGTAGTTTGCTTATGCAACATAAGACCTCACCTTATCTTTAGGCCTTTGTATAGCTTTGCTGTATAATATAAGCCCTAACTCCTCTTAGGATTCCGAGGCTGTCATTTTTCATAACCTAAATCCTCACATCTTCCTGGATATTTGTGTGATTGTTTTACACAAATTTAAGCCCTAACAAATAAAATTGGTAGGATGAAACACCTAAATAATCTCTCCTCAAAATTGAAGCCAAATAATAGGATAAACTGAAAAGTCACCGAGGTACTCCTCCGGATCTATGACATTCCCTAGTTCTTCCTCCTTTAGATTCTACAATAAAATATTCCAAATTTGAGTTATTCCAATTTCATACCTCTTTGTTCGATTTCGTTGACAATTCCTATCCTTTTGAACTCCTTAAAGATAATATTCCTTGATTTTTATTGAGAGTTTTCTTAGGTGACTTCGGTTATCTAAGATGTAATTAACTATAAAGGCTTGCCCTTAAAGGAAGCTTGTCCAAACATAGCTTAAAATAAACCCTATTTAATTCTTCATATTAAATAGGGAAACTTGTCGGTACATAAATGGCTTCACAGACCAAATGAATGTCATATATTTCTTAGTTTATTTGATCAAGCCTCATCCTCAAGTCTTGTGTTTATCCTTTGGGATAGATACAGGGTTTGAGGTACATTGCTCTTTCATTTAAACTATGAGAAATATAGGGTCGGTTTGATTTCATATTTTTCTAAACTATATATACATATGTAAATTAAATGTCCTTCTGAAGCGGGCGATGGGATTTAGATTCTGACGGCCGACAGCTTCCAACGGGTAACTCCTCAACTTTTTAGTGCCAAAAGCTTCTGTAGACTCCACTGGGGAGAAGCTTTTCTCTCCATTTAAATCAAAAAATATTATCTTCATATATCGGTAATTTAGAATGTGTTCATGTCCCTCATGGACTAAATTAACCTTCTTTCGTTGACATGCTCCACCCATTTCTTTCTTGGGTAAGTACGGTCAATTCCTTTAGACTTCAGGATCGTTTGTTCAATCACTTTTGAACAGAGAGATTCATGAGGCTATTAAGGACTTTTTTAATCTTCATGTGGGGTTGGACCCCCAATAGGTTTACAATCTGGAGCAAATCGTCCAAGAAAATATTAAACCAGATTCAGAGTGCTTTTGAAAAAGCCTCCGTTCAAAGTCTTCAGCCTGCCAAGCCCGATATGAAGATTTCACGAGGAGATCCGTCATCATTAAAGACAAAGAAGAAGAAGAACACCACCACAAAGACTGATAGCACATGGGGTAGGATAGTGGTCGTCTCTATTAGATTAATTATGTCGGATTTGGGGAAGAAAATCCTCAAACCCCTGAGTTTATATGATTATCTATTTACCCCTCCGGGGTTTTATGAATATAATGATTATGATTTCAACTATATTTTAACTATTTCTACTAATATTGTAATCAATTATGACCAATCTATCTTTGATCTCAATTCCCGAAATGATCCTCAAATTGTACTTGAGTTTGATGAACTCGCTAACAAGACCGAAGGAGACATTGACAATACTGCTTACGACAACACTGGGAGTGAGGAACCAATCCTCGAGAACCACGGTGCACTAGTTGCCATCAAATTAGATCTTTCCAACAAAGAAGAAACACAAAAAGATTCGACAATGATATCTTAGGAAGAGGAAATTACAAAAATGAACTTAAGGAGCGGGAGAGTATTGCCCCCGAGAATAGCTCCGACAGATAAAGGAAAGCAAATAGTCACTTGAGAAGAGCTAACTCCACCTCCGCCAGCAGAAGAGACACATAATTAAGAGAAAATCAGAGGATCATACAAAGTGGATTACAACATGCTAGCTCATCTTAGGAAGTTACAAAGTTGATTAAGCATCTACGACATTCTGATCCTATCAAAGGAGATGAGAGAGTCTCTGGCTACAGCTTTGCTTGACCGAGAGATTTGTTTAGCCCAGTTGGCCAGCACATCCTCAGATGAAGTTTTCTCATTAAAAGTATAGTTTGGGGTAACCTTTACAGAAGAAGATTTGTTGCTCGGTGCTTCCGACCACAATTGTCCACTCTACATCTCCAATAACATTGGTAGATTTGTGTTGTCCAGAGTTTTAGTAGATCCTAGAGCATCACTCAACTTGATGAGTCTACGGACTTTGGCTTATTTAGACATTAAAGCCCAAGAGCTTATGACCGATAAAATGATGTTAAGAGGAATCAACCAAAAGGGAGAGAAAGCCATTGGATCAATTACATTACTTACGAAGGTTGGAGAACTTGTGGCGACTGCTAAGTTTCATATCATTAATTTTGAGACCTCTTTCAACGCTCTACTTGGCCGACCATGAATTCATGAACACAACATGGTTCCATTGTCTCTATCTTAGTGCATCAAGTACTACAAAGAAGGACAAGAACATTACATCAAGGAAGATCTACAACCGTTTTCAATTTATGAAGTTGGTATTCATTAGGATGCTGCCTACTACGCGCCTCCAAAGAAAACTGTCTTCTCTCATGAAATTGTGACAAACAAAAGTCAAGATTCAGAAGAATCACAAAGAGGAAGCCATTCAACTCTGCCTCAGAAATCTTCCACCACTCTTTTATGAAAAATTGGTTGGGGTTCTTTTAGTTCGCACACCCAAGGTCGAGGCTGGGAACGTGGATGAGGAAGGACCAATTTAGTTATTGAACGAACTAGGCTGACCGTCAGCATTGGTAATGAAGACAGTTCTGAAGATGAAATAATGATGACAAAATAGAAGAAACCTCAGTATGGGATATCCTTAAGAGATACAAAGCATAACAAATATGAGACGATGTATGATCGGATAAAGCACTATGTGAACACCATGACCCTTACTCCAATTCTCCTTCAAAAGGTCGAGAGTTTAGAGGTTGAGGAAGCCCGTAACGCTGGTTCAAAGCCGATCATGTTTTATCATTATGCTACCTCTACTAATCTTAAAAACATGTAAATTTGGATGATAATCCTAATGAATTAATGGAATTTCCTTTTGGTTACTTTTCGTCTTGTGTACAAAAATTAATTCAACAGGTACAATTGCCAAAACAAATGCCAAAAAATAAATTACAACTTATTGAAAAATTATGGGATATTAAAAGTCGAACTCCCAAGTCGAAAGAGGGTCTCGAATTTGGTACAGTCTGACCAGTAGATGATTCAGAGTTTTGCATGGTTGTTATTAGTGAATCAGAAGAGGATTTCCTCAATATGGAGGATGACTCTACTGATCAGTTGATATAAGATGATCTGCCAGAATTTGAGGAGAAAATTAAATCAACTATTGATGAATTGAAGGAAATTAAACTCAGAACTGAAGAACGACCCCGACCTACATTTATAATTTCTTTACTCAATGATGAAGAATCTTTATAATTGATCAAACAGTTAACAGATTTTAAAGATTGCTTCGTATGGAGTTATGATGAAATGCTAGGATTGCCAGCAGAGGTTGCAGTTCATAAACTCGGGGTGGACAAAGATATGACCCTAGTAAAATAAGCTCCCAGAAGAATGCACCTTGAAATAGAACATCAGGTCATAGCTGAAGTGAGGAAGTTAATAGACACTAACTTTGTAAAAGAAGAGCAATACCCCACATGGTTAGCTAACATTGTGCCAGTTAAGAAGAAAAAAGGACAAATCCATGTTTGTGTTGAATTTAGAGATTTAAATAAAGCATGTTCGAAAGACGAATTCCCACTACTGATACCAGAAATGATGGTGGACATCGCTTCAACACATGAAATTTTCTCCTTCATGGACAAATCATCGGGGTACAACCAAATCAAGATGGCTCCCGAGGATGCAACACTTACAGTCTTCAGAACACCTATCAGAATTTTTTGCTACACAATGATGCCATTTGGGTTGAAGAATGCTGGAGAAAAATATCAACGTGCAATGACAAAGATTTTTTATTATCTCATTCACAATCAAGTGAACTGCTACGTGAATGATTTGGTCATCAATAGCAAGTGAAAAATAGACCATTTTTACAATTTAAGGATCGTGTTCAAACGATTACGACTATATTACCTTAAAATGAATCCCTTAAAGTGCGCCTTTGACGTTACCTCTGGGAAGTTTTTAGGATTCGTTTTCCATCATCGGGGAATCGAGATGGAACCAGATAATATTAAAGCTAACTTGGAAATACCTCCAGCTAAAACCTTAAAGAAACTATGTTTCTTCCAAGAAAAGTTGGCATATCTGAGATGCTTTATTTCTAATCTCTCAGGTGGTGTCAGCTCTTCTCGACATTAATTAAAAAGAACTCCAAATTTTTTTGGGAAGAGAAATGCCAGCGGACCTTTGAGGACATTAAGCAATATTTAATGACACCTTCTATTTTGGCAGCCCCTATCCTAGGGAAACCTTTGATACTTTATACTGCGGCCTTAAACGACTTGCTTGGAGCCCTCTTAGCCTAAGTCAATGACAAGGGTAAAGAAAACGCACTACTACATGTGTCACCGCCTAGTACCGACAGAGATAAGGTATCCACCTATTAAGAAGCATTGTCTAGCTTTGATTTTTGCCTCCCAAAAGCTTATACATTACATGCTTTCTCATAAGATTACCCTATACTCGGAAGTTAATCTGTTGTAATATTTGATGACCTGACCAACACTCTCTGGAAGTCTAGCAAGATGGTCGATGATTTTATTGCAATTTGATATAACTTTTGTTCCCCTCTGTGCTATCAAGGGGCAGACTTTAGCAGACTTCCTCACTTCACACTCACTTCCAGCTGGGTCCCCTCTTAATGATGAGTTAATAGACGAGCAAGTATTACAAATGGAATTCTCCAGTGCTCAACGCTGGGAGATGTACTTTGACATAGCTTCATCTGTAAGAAAAGACAAAGGATCAGGCACAGTTATAGAAGGAAAAAAAAAGAATTAGTTTGATCTTTATCACGCCAGATAAGGGTATGCTGAGGTTCTTATACCACCTGACAGAGCCATATACCAACAACAAAACAGAATTTGAAGCGCTAATTACAGGGTTGGAGTTGTCAATCTTAATGGATATAACAGATATTGCCATCTATGGCGACTCTCAACTCGTCATCTAGCAAGTCATCAAATAATACAAGATTTTAAATCCAAGACTAGCAGAAGACCACCGGTACACCATGAAGCTGCTAGAACATATCCCCAATGTGACTTTCTACCGGATTCCTAGGGAAGATAATGCCCGTGCTAATGCTCTAGCAAAACTTGCTAAGGAGCTGGTATGTCCCCTGGTGGATTCCATTGATATCACAGTACAGGGAAGACAAGTTTTGTCCCAAGTCGACCTTGACAATCTACACAAGCTTGGAAAAGAAAAAGAAATGATGATTGTGGTTGCAAACATCAATTAAGATTTGTGTATCCATTGATTAAATATTTGCAAACTAGAAAGTTGTCATAGGATAAGTCTTAAGCACATCACATTACAATAATGGCTATGTCATACGCTCTATTGGGTGACGTCCTCTACAGAAGATCATTCGACCAGATGTGTCTATGATGTTTAAGAAAATAAAAGCACAAAATATTGTTAAAGAAGTACATGCCAGATTGTGTGATGCTCACCAGTCAGAGCCTAAGATGAAAATGAAGATCAAGAGACTCAGATATTATTGGACAGTAATGATGTTAAACTGCATGGATACAACTAGAAGATGTCACCAGTGTCAAGTGCATCGGGTGGTCTTCCACCAACCTCCAAATGTGCTACACCCAACCATCACCTCGTAGCCGATCGAGTGTTGGGGAACAGCAATAATAAGTATAATAGACCCATTGTCTTCTAGAGGACACAGATTCATACTCGCCACTATAGATTACTTCTCCAAATGGGCAATGACAATACCGTTACGAGAGGTTACGACACAGCACATCTTCAATTCTTCAAAAGCCAAATTGTTTATCATTTTTGAGTACCACAAAGAATAATTTCCGATAATGGGACAACCTTTAAAAGTACCAAAATCAACAATTTTGTCAAATGAGAAGGGATAGATTAGAGATATTCTACAATTTAATATCCTGGGCATATGGCCTGGCTGAGGCCTTCAACAAGATGTTGGTACAAATTTTATAGAAAATACTGAATGAAAATAAAAGAGATTGGCACAACAAATTATTAGAAGCCTGGTGGCCTTACCGAACGACGTTTGAGACTCCCACTCAATGCACACTCTACAAGCTCGTGTACAAGCCTGAGGCCGAACTACCATTATAATTTCATACGCCATCTCTCAGTGTCACTGTCGCCAAATAGCTTACAACAGAAGAAAGTGCAAAACTCAGAATTCAAGAACTAGAGAGTCTTGAGGGAAAACGACTAGAAGCACAATAACATTTGGAGCTTTACCAAGCGAAGATTGTATAAGCTCATGACAAATTGGTCCGCCCAAGGACATTTAAAGTTGGTGACCTTATCCTCATGCTCAAAAGACCCATTCTTGCACACCGCAAGATAGGTGGAAAATTTGAGCCAACTTGGGAGGGACCATTTGTCGTAGAAAAGGTCTACGCAGGAGGAGCCTACCAGCTAGTAGATTTTCGTGGTGAGAGACCCATGCTACCAATCAACGGACGATACCTAAAGATATACTACACAAACTGATATTGCTTGACATTGCTTGATTTGAAATTTTGAAATTTTGATTGTTCTAGGGTTTTCTATTTGGTTACACGCCTGTGACTTGGCTGAAAAATTTTGTAATAAAATTAACCTCAATATAATGAAAATTTTTGGAATTACACATTTTAATCTACTCCTTTATACCTTTAAATATGATATTTTACTAAATTGAAAAAAATACATACATAAATAAATAATTTTCTTACCAGCATAAACTAAAATTTTCTTTAATAAACACTTTATTTTGTTCCTGTTCTCGCTAAGTTTCAGCTCATTGATATTTTTCCTGTCGTATGCAGAAAAATGTCAGGCTAGAGGCTGATCTTTGCTTTTAAAGATGGCTAGAACCTCACACTCAATGAGGAAAGGGCACCGCATGGCGGCACCATAGAATTCAACGTGAACTTCAGTCAAGTCAACATGGATTATGAGGGTCCTCTAATGGACATGGTTAGCCATCAGGAAAAAGAAGGGCTATCATCACTGCTAAGGTTCGACACCAGAAACAGTTCCTCACTGAAGGAGGAAAATGTGATAGCACAACAAGACCCGATGGAGGGGACTAGTCACCTACCGTCTATGATAGCTACACCAACCAAGGGCCTAATCATTGTCAATGATGAAAGACTTCCAGATGCACCGCTACAGAGAACTCAATGCAGGAACGCTAACCGCCGAAATTATAGGGCTTTCTTATGCGACGAGAGAAGACACCAGAAGGAGGCTGAAAATTTGCTCACACCTATTCCTGAGGAGAACATATATCATCCAGGCATGAGAGAGACCTCTTCTAGTTTGCCTGATACAGACAATGAGTCTGGAATTGTTACAGAGTCAGAGATACCACTAGTTTCAGATGTTCTTTGTACAGGTTGTCCGACATGCAGCGCGGAGATACCTACACGTTCATCAGCTACATGAGCATTTGTGGAGAGCTCAAACTCTAATGTCCTCCAAATTGAGTGCTACAGAACTCTGGAGGAATACGTATCCTCCGACGATGGATTTCAGACCACAGATTACCCGAAGAATGCAGAACCATATGTCCTGTTGGGTACAAAGCCATATATCCCGTCAAAAGTAGAGTCATACATTTCGCTGGAGATAGAAGCATCACCAACTTGGATTCCCTCCAATGTTAAAATGGGGGAACATCCTCGACACTCGCCAATCATCAGCATGGAAGAATAGTACAAAATGAGTAAAGTAAACAAAAGTGATTTTGAATTCTATGAAAAAGTTTAAGGAAGGTTCATTAATATACTAGAAGGCTTGGAGCTATATTTAAGGGTCTTCTCCAAATGTGATGAGAGAAATATTCTCGACTACATTTTTTATCTAAGAGATTGGGTCGAGCATGCTTACTAATGGAAAGAACCTATTCTGAGCCATGAAAGTGGATGCGTGAAAAGGGCAGGATCATGATATAGTGTGGTTACTGTTACAACTTCACTAAAGATAGAGAAGGAAATTTTCCTAGGATTCTAAGACATGATCATGTAGATCCACTACCTCCTATGATAAAATGGATGATTAAAAGAATGGTTTGATGGAGCATACTTCCAGCTAATTGTACCCCCAACTGCTGTGTCATCAACATAAATGATGAAGGCGGCTGCATGCCCTCGCACATTGACCATCATGATTTTGTGAGACCTTTCTGCACAGTCTCTTTCAAGAGCAAGTGCAACAATCTATTTGGAAAAGAAATTGATATCATTGGCTTCGGTGAGTTCATAGGAGCCATGGAGATTTCACTACTAGTGGGTTCAGTGCTGGTTCTTAAAGGAAACGGAGCAGACGTTGCCAAACACTGTATTGCAGGGGTACGACAACGTAGGGTGTCCGTGACCTTTCGAAGGATGGATGATAGAAAAATGTCATATGGATTCCAACCGGACCCGGAGTTAGAAGAACTACTGCCTTACGAGCTATGAGAGGGTTGCACCTCTAAGCACATGCAAAAGGAACTCTTGTCTTGGAGCTTGGCTTAGTAGGTATACTTGATCAGGAGCTTACCCTGCCAAAGACAGAGACCCAGAGGATTCCTTTTGCATCTCGTCATAGCAGATATGATATATATTAGACATGCTCAACCTACGATATGTACTAAGCATAGGATATTTTTGGATGTACTTTGATGCAGTCATGCATAATTGTACTTTTGGGGGCTTTAGCTTGCGCTCAATTTGTAACACTTATTGGAGCAGATTAATAAAATATATTTCAGGACTTTATCTGTTTGTTCAATTTCCCTTTTTATGTGATGGATAAAATCCACAGAGCCATGCTTTGGTTAAGACTACAATGAACAAAGAACAAAAGAACCAAAAAATTTTTAATGATAATAAAATTCAATAATATATAAAAAAAACTATCTTTTGAAAAAATCATCAACCAACTAAAATTAAATTTTGGAAACATATTTTGATAATTAAATGTGGTAAAAACAACAAGAAAAGAAAATAAATCTGTTGAGTTGATTCTCTACATTTCGAGGTCTCTTACTCTTTGCTCGCGCAACATGACTATCCTTGCTGCACTAATTCTCTTTATATCCTTGAGGAATTCAAGATTCTGCATAAAAACATACAAAATTTTACACTTCTTCCTCACCAATGTTAATCTTTTTACACGACACACATTTATGAATTCAACACCATAAACTTTTTGTTCTACATTCCTGCCCTCGAGGCCAATACCGAAACAATATTTTCCTTTTCACAACCTTTTAAGATTGGTATAAGGCCCCCTCCATAGCATCCAATCCTCTACCTATATCTTTGAGATAGGTGTAAGAGCCCCTCCACGACATCCAATTCTCTACCTATATCTTTGAGATAGGTGTAAGGCCCCCTCCATGACATCAAATTCTCTACCTATATCTTTGAGATAGGTGTAAGGCCCCCTCCATGACATTCAATTCTCTACCTATATCTTTGAGATATGTATAAGGCCCCCTCCATGGCATGCAATTTGCTACCTATATCTTTGAGATTGGTATAAGACCCCCTCCATGACATCCAATTATATACCTATATCTTTGAGATAGGTGTAAGACCCCCTCCATGACATCCAATTCTCTACCTATATCTTTGAGATTGGTATAAGTATTCTTCCATGTCATCCTATTCTCTACCTGTATCTTTGAGATAGGTGTAAGACCCCCACCATGGCATCCAATTCCCTACATATATCTTTGAGATAGGTGTAAGACACCCTCAATGACATCCAATTCTCTACCTATATATTCAAGATAGGAGTAAGAATCCCCTTTATGGAACATCACATCCTATTCCCAACCTTTTGAGATAGGTGTAAGGCCCCCTCCATGACATCTAACTCTCTACCTATATCTTCCAGATAGGAGTAAGACTCCCCTTTATGGAACATCACATCCTATTGTCAGCCTTTTGAGATTGGTATAAGACCACTTCCATGACATCCAATTCTCTACCTATATCTTTGAGATAGGAGTAAGACTCCCCTTTATAGAACATCACATCCTATTCTCAAACTTTTGAGATTGGTATAAGACCCCCTCCATGACATCTAATTCTCTTCCTATATCTTTGAGATTGGTATAAGACCCCCTCCATGGCATCTAATTCTCAACATATATCTTCAAGATAAGAGTAAGACTCCCCTTTATGGAACATCGCATTCTATTCTCAACCTTTTGAGATTGGTATAAGACCCCTCCATGACATCCAATTCTCTACCTATTTTGTCGAGATTGGTGTAAGGCCCCCTTCATGGCATCCAATTCTCTACCTATATCTTTTAGATGGGAGTAAGACTCCCCTCTAAGGAACATCACGTCCTATTCTCAACCTTTTGAGATTGGTATAAGATCCCCTCCATGACATTCAATTATCTACTCACACCTTTTGAGATAGGAATAAGACCCCCACCATGGCATCCTACTTTCAATCTTTGAGGTCATCACCTCAATGCTGATTCCCACCCTCTATAAAAACCTCAAATCTGTTAACTCAACACCTAATTTCTAATCCCCAGTGAGAGTTCCTAATTCTCGATGTTGATCAGATATTCACTTGCTAATTCCCTAGTGGAAACAACAAGCACACACAATTCGACACTCCTTCTATGTATGTTGACTTAGGAGTTAGTATTGGTTTTGCTGATCTCACCGGCCAATGCCAATACGCTCGGTGTGCTTGCTCAAAACACCACACCTGTTGGGGTTCCATTTGTTGACCTCACTTTTGGTTGAGGTTTAGTTTTTCCTCTTTAGTAGCCAAGGGTCTAGCCATAGGACTTTACTATTAAATATTCCTAGAAAACTAGAAAAGAAACCCTCACCATTAGAAATTCTACCCTCTTCTTTGCTCAACTTGAAGCTCTACATATTGGTCCTAACCTCTAGCACTTAGTAGGTGGGGTCATTATGGGGGAACTCAAGGAGAGTTCCCATAGAACTATTTGACCTTAGGGTTAACCCTGGGTGTTGAACTAGAGCTAAGGCACTCACTTTCACTCAAAGTTCTAAAGTAAATCAAATCACCACACAATTACATTAAATACATAATTTCTTTAAAGTATTAGAGAGTCCAACTTCTTCAATTATTCCACTTCATCTTCAGTACTTTCTCCTCCTCTAATACCTCCCATTGACTGGTAATGGACGTACAATTGTAGAAGGGTCGGTACGGGAATTGATCTGTTGAATTTTCATCGATCCATCCATTTTTCTTGAACATCTGCACCAATCCTACTTCAATTCTAGTATGATCAAAGTTCTCCTTCATCCTCCAATCTAGGTGATTAAAAAGGTAGTTAAGATTTTCTATTGCATTCGTAACACTCTGAAGTTCTCTTTCTATTTTCTTCATTTTCTTCTCCAAAGCTATTCAACTTCCAACTGTTTGTGGCATCAATGAAGTTGAAGCATGTGATGAATGATCCAAAATAATATCTAATACTTCATTTCCATTCCCAATATAATTTTCATCAATAGGAATCATGGGCTCCCAAGGTAATAAAAATTTCTCTCAAATTTTATATGGAACTTGAGATTGACAGCAAAGTAAGAAAATTGTGAGGGATGCCCCAGTCCTTAGATTGGTACATTCATAATAATGCATATAACATATTTGAAAATAATTGATGCCACATCAATGGGTTTTTTCCATTTGAATGCAATAGTTTAAAATGACACTTTCTCTTGTAACTCTACTAATCTTTATGGAAGGGAGTAATTTTGTAGATATAAAAAAATGACATTTTTTTATATTAGATTAAGCAGTGAAGCAGAGAAACTAACTTATCCCTCATCTTTGATTTACCTCCGTTAGAAAACTATATACATCTTGCATCAAATCTCTCATTGGGATAAAATTTTTATAATGAGATATTGGAGTGTTTTCTATCATATACAAATCATTAATTTGAGCCAGAGTAAATGGTCTAGCTTATCTCGAATGAACACAACTCCTTGGGTAATTCCATGTAAGTTAGCATAGAATTCCTTTACCACTGGTACAACAACTGCAACGGTAGTGTAGCACAGAACTTCCCAACACCTCTATACAATGATTTTCTCAATCTGTGAACTTGGATTACTCAATCAATGATTAAAAAGGCCTCTCTCCTTAATAAGTCTGTTTTTCATAATTACTTTATCGTATAATCTCTGTGTATCAAAACTGATAAACATTCTTCTATTAAAAACTTCATACCTTTAAGTATGTCTGGAATTGGAAGCCATGAAATTCAAAATTAAGAAGTTTCTGGTCATCCAAGGCAGTTTTTAGGCCTTTAAAAACTCCTCTCGACCGTTATTTAGCAGTAAAATCCCACCAAAGTCCGTACCATTGATGCTCCATTAAAAACTCCATACCGTCGACGATCCTGATGGTGCTGTCGGCGCCATAGTCCATATAGACGGGCGTCGTCGACGCAAGAGGCGAAAATCGCATCTTTTATTTTTTGTTCAATTCGATTCCAAAATTTCCTCCAATACTAATAATTTTCTTAATTTATAATATNATCAACCGTTATTTAGGAGTGAAATCCCGCCAAAGTCCGTACCATTGATGCTCCATTAAAAACTCCATACCGTCGACGATCCTGATGGTGCTGTCGGCGCCATAGTCCATATAGACGGGCGTTGTCGGCGCAAGAGGCCAAAATCACATCTTTTATTTTTTGTTCAATTCGATTCCAAAATTTCCTCCAATACTAATAATTTTCTTAATTTATAATATATAAAATTGTGTAGAACTCATAAATATTATTATTTCCTAAAAACACTTATTAAACAAAATAGTAATTTATTGATATATAGATATATATATGGGTTGTCTCCCATGAAGCGATTGGTTTAACGTCGTCAGCCTGATATACCATTGTTTAATCAGGATGACTTAACATCAAAACTTTTTTAAATTGTGGAATGTGTCCTTGTCGGCGTTATTTTGGGTTGGTTTGNTAGTAATTTATTGATATATAGATATATATATGGGTTGTCTCTCATGAAGCGATTGGTTTAACGTCGTCAGCCTGATATACCATTGTTTAATGAGGATGACTTAACATCAAAACTTTTTTAAATTGTGGAATGTGTCCTTGTCGGCGTTATTTTGGGTTGGTTTGNCCAAATTTTATATGGAACTTGAGATTGACAGCAAAGTAAGAAAATTGTGAAGGATGCCCCAGTCCTTAGATTGGTACATTCATAATAATGCATATAACATATTTGAAAATAATTGATGCCACATCAATGGGTTTTTTCCATTTGAATGCAATAGTTTAAAATGACACTTTCTCTTGTAACTCTACTAATCTTTATGGGAGGGAGTAATTTTGTAGATATAAAAAAAACGACATTTTTTTTATATTAGATTAAGCAGTGAAGCAGAGAAACTAACTTATCCCTCATCTTTGATTTCCCTCCGTTAGAAAATTATATACATCTTGCATCAAATCTCTCATTGGGATAAAATTTTTATAATGAGAGATTGGAGTGTTTTCTATCATATACAAATCATTAATTTGAGCCAGAGTAAATGGTCTAGCTTATCTCGAATGANTTTTTTAACTTGATTTATTTTGTAAACAAGGAGGTTGTTTGAAAATACTGACAAGCCTTATAGCACCGAGCTCAAAAATTAAGACTTCAAGTTTGCGAGCTTTTAAAACGAGCCTTATAAGATCCTATCTAGAATATTTGCTCGAGCCTCTCACAAAATCCCACCAACNTTATGCTATTCTAGCTTATCCTTTTCTTTTCTTTTTTGGGTTGAGAGGTTTGCTCCTTGCAGTTGTAATTATTATTTCTTGGCTTTTTCCCGGCTTTTGATATCTATCTTGTTTGTGGTTTCTTGAGTTTTTTTAATTATATGTTTAAAAGATATTAACAAAAAATTGGAGTTTCAGGCTTAATAAAAAATTGTATGGAGGTGCAAATCATTCTTCTCATTTTGGAATTCTAATTAATGTTCAAATGGGAAACTTGAACCATTTTGAGAGAGGTAATCTCTTTGTTCAATTGTGTTGTTTGACTATTTATTACTTCTTTTCCTTTTGCTTCATCTCTCTTGCTTCTACTGCTGTTTTTCAAAAATGCATTGATTTTTGTCAGATGTATTATGATATAGTTTCTGTTTTTATTTGCAAATTTTAGCNTTTTTCAAAAATGCATTGATTTTTGTCAGATGTATTATGATATAGTTTCTGTTTTTATTTGCAAATTTTAGCCACTCATGTAGCATGTGCTACTTAATTTTATTGTTGTTGATTTTTTAATTGGAGGGCCAAAATCTCGTCTTGAATCAAATTTTATTGTTTTCTATATTCATCAAAAGTAGTAAATAAATATCTTGCTTTTTTAATTAANGTGTAGCATGTGCTACTTAATTTTATTGTTGTTAATTTTTTAATTGGAGGGCCAAAATCTTGTCTTGAATCAAATTTTATTGTTTTCTATATTCATCAAAAGTAGTAAATAAATATCTTGCTTTTTTAATTAAAGTTGCATGTTTGTTGCATTGGTTGATGGCATAAAATCTTCATTGTGTGCTATATTTGTATTAGAAATCTCAGACATTAGAATTGACTCCATCAGACATTATTATTATTTTTTTTATTATTAAATATGTCAAAATTAAAAATATCAAGTATTAGATTTTGGAATAGATTTTGAAAAAATGTTAAGATATAAATTCTTAAAATACTCTTATTTTTCTGTATCATTCATGATCATTCTTTTCCTTGTAGTGAATTTGTATTTGAAGGCTATTTGTTTTATGATTATTAGATTGTGTTCTTTGTTTTATTGGTTGATTGCTTCCAAATTTGGAGTGTATACTATTTCTATATTAGAAATCTTAGGCTCTATAATGTAATACATTAGGGTAGGAACTCATACAATTTTTAATCTTTTTGTTGTGCCTCTACATCTCTGAGGTTCAACTTATATGAAGGATTGCAAATGAATGTTTATTCAACTTATATGAAGGGCAGGAGTCGAGCCGAGTCGGTCGACGTTCGCTCGAGCTCATTTACCAAAAGTTTATTCAAGTTTCGCTCGAGCTCAATTATACCTTTTGTAATNCTGCAAATGAATGTTTATTCAACTTATATGAAGGGCAGGAGTCGGCCGACGTTCGCTCGAGCTCATTTACCAAAAGTTTATTCAAGTTTCGCTCGAGCTCAATTATACCTTTTGTAATCATGTTTAAGCTTACTTCGTTTTATGTTCATATATTTTTAACTTGATTTATTTTGTGCTTATAAAGCTTTAAACAAGGAGGTTGTTTGAAAATACTGACAAGCCTTATAGCACCGAGCTTAAAGTTTGTGAGCTTTTAAAACGAGCCTTATAAGATCCTATCTAGAATATTTGCTCGAGCCTCTCACAAAATCCCACCAACTCCTAGCATATCGGCTATGTGGGCTACATGCTCTAATAGTTTTGTAGTACAATATAAATAGTACAAATATAAATGTCCCTATGATGTGGGACTAAAGAAAAAGAATAATACATAAGAATTTTTTTATTGGATGGCCTAAATTGAGGAAGAGAGTGGGATCGAAGAGGCATGCTAATCAAAATTNAGCTCTAATAGTTTTGTAGTACAATATAAATAGTACAAATATAAATGTTCCTATGATGTGGGACTAAAGAAAAAGAATAATAAATAAGAATTTTTTTATTGGATGGCCTAAATTGAGGAAGAGAGTGGGATCGAAGAGGCATGCTAATCAAAATTTTATTAATATTATATTCCAAAACTCAAAGATATTGATTTTTTTGTAAGAGATTTTTATTATAAAAAATTTATTAGATATTAAGATAATTATTAAATATGATAAAAATGATTTGTGAATTTTTTCAATAGATTTTTTCTTTTTTTTTTCAATTCGAGGATTTCTTTTTTCATCTTATTTTCTGTCTCTCTATTTAAGAACCGAGTAAAGTGTTCCATCTTGTTTGATTTGTTAATCAAACAATTTGTAAACACGCATTAATCGAGTCTAGCTAGAAGTGGCATTTTGAACATCTGGTTCATTTGCAGACCTACTTGTATTTTATGGTTTAAGATCTTGCTTGAGAGAATGAATCGAAAGTCTTACCGTAAATATAAAATCAAATGTAGTTGATCAAGTTAGTGCAATCATTAAATAGAAAATATCACTAAGCTAACAAGCAACCATTTAGAGTTATAAGCATGCTCAAATAAAGATAATCTATACCACAATGTTTGACTAGCGTTATTATCTAGAGAATAGTGATATTGAAATAAAGAAATTTTCTTCTTTTATTTTTCATGTTGCGGAAGATACAATAATGGAAGTAAGGTTTTATCTCTACTTCTCAATTCTTTAGCTTCATNTAAGTGGCATTTTGAACATCTGGTTCATTTGCAAACCTACTTGTATTTTGTGGTTTAAGATCTTGCTTGAGAGAATGAATCGAAAGTCTTACCGTAAATATAAAATCAAATGAAGTTGATCAAGCTAGTGCAATCATTAAATAGAAAATATCACTAAGCTAACAAGCAACCATTTAGAGTTATAATCACGCTCAAATAAAGATAATCTATACCACAATGTTTGACTAGCGTTATTATCTAGAGAAAAGTGATATTGAAATAAAGAAATTTTCTTCTTTAATTTTTCATGTTGCGGAAGATACAATAATGGAAGTAAGGTTTTATCTCTACTTCTCAATTCTTTAGCTTCACNATCTTCAACAAAATCAAACATAGAGGTGTGAAAAGGGATTAGTTCAAATTTGTAACATTTTATTGTAGAATCCAAAGGAAGGAAGAACTAGGGGATGTCATGGATCCAGAGGAGAACCTCAGTGANAAGGCATTTCAACGAAATCATACGTAGAGGTGTGAAAGGGGATTGGTTCAAATTTGGAACATTTTATTGTAGAATCTAAAGGAAGAAGAACTAGGGGATGTCATGGATCAAGAGGAGAACCTCAGTGACTTTCCAAGCTATCCTAATGTTTGACTTCAGTTTTGAGGAGAAATATTTGGTTGTTTCATCCTGCCAATTTTATTAGTTAGGGCTTACATTCATGTGAAATGATCACACAAATAACCAGGAAGATGTGAGGATTTAGGTCGTGACAAACGACAACCTTGAAATCCTAAGACGAGTTAGGGCTTATTTTGTNATTTCATCTTGCCAATTTTATTTAATTAGGGCTTATATTTGCATGACAGAGTCACACAAATTTCCTAGAAGATATGAGGGTTTATGTTGTATTGGACGACAACCTCAGAACCTAGAACGAGTTAGGGCTTAAATCGTACCACAGAGCTATACGAATGCCTAAAGATAAGGTGAGGATTTACGTTGCATAAGCAAGAAACCTCGAATTCCTATGGCTTTGTTGTTTAAGTCTAAGGAAGGAAGATTGATTTAGCTGAGGAAGACAGTTTTTGCTGTTGAAGATGGTCGTGCTGCCCACCATGCTAGCTCCAAGCTTCTGCCGTGACGAGTTTGAATTATCTATTGTGTCAAGTTATAATATAAAATCTGGTGGCCCTATGGTTGAAGTTTTTTAAATTTTATGAGGGCATATTAAAGTTGATTAGAGCGACACCGGTTAGGATCCTACGGTTCCCTCATTCCGGCATCACCATTTTCTATTGGATTCACTTAGTCCAAATAAATTTATCAAACCCAACTTAATGAGTTCCATAATTTCATTTAAACCATGGGAAGCTTCGTTAGCAACCGTAGGTTACCTCCTCCGAGGGATTCCCGATCATCCGATAGAGACATCTTAATGTTTGTGTGATGTTTGTGATTAAATTTTGAGTTGTTTTATATTTTGAATGTTGTGGCGGTGACTGTATGATGTTTGTGATTAAATTTTGAGTTGTTTTATATTTTGAATGTTGTGGCGGNTTTTGGTTTTAGGTATGTGGCTATCCTGATGGTTTTAGTTTTTATGCAGGGTGAGATCGTTGTTTAGCATGCAAATTTGTAGGTATAAAAGTACAGTATGAAAGTACAAGAAAAAAAAATGCTGAAAAACTGTAAAAGTGTACCTGGCGAGTCTTCTCGTTCCACCACCTGAAACTTAAAATATTGTTACGACAGTTTATGAAGAGCAAGAAAGGTAAAATTTTCCTAACCCTATGTCATGTTATGGTGAGTCCCTACAATTTTAATTAAGGATGATTTCTTTAAGCAAAGAATATTAAGTTTAATAGGCCTCTGAGATATCCAACAAGTTAAGAAGGGGAAACAGGTTCTTTCCTCTCCCTCACCAACTAGTGAAAAGCCTCGAGTCATTTAAACTTATCATTTTGCTTAATGGTTCATCCTGTAAATATGCTCAGTGAACACGATGTCTCAATTATCCCTAAGAAAGGGGCAATTATCATTTATCATTTATTATTTAATTTGTATTATGTGGGTGAAGACCCTTAAAGGGGCAAGTCAGTGTAATTTGAACACTTAGCCAAATTTTTAATCCTAATTGGGCTTAGTGGTGTTTCAAAGGTGTTTGATTTAGTTATATTTATTTCTCTAATCCTCATTTAATCAATTTTAATTTAGCCTGAATCACCACTAAGCCCTTAAAACCTGGGTGAGTGTCTTAATTTGTTTTGAAAAGGGTTAAGCTTTAAGTGGTCATGATTTATGATTTGGATTCTATTTGAAAATCAAGATAGGGGTATTAAATTGATTAATTATTGACTTCAAAAGTCATACCCCTAAGTCCAGGATCATTTAATTTTAATACACTTCCAAATTTTAATAATTTAGAAATTTATTAGTCTTAATTAAGAAAATAAGNAGGGAGTGGCTCTCAGTTTTGGGCTTTTCCGACCACTAGGCTAGCCGGCCGGCCAGGGTGAGGTGGCTAGGAGCTCAGGGAACCCAGAGAAATCCATCACAATAATTTAATGCAAATGTGCTTTGATTTGANTTAAGGTATTCACTAGGTTAAGAGTAGGGAGCAGGTCCATGCAACCTTCTCAATGTTTGGTAAAAGGCACTAGGTTCATTTAAACTTTATTATGTTACTTAATAATTCATCCTAGGAACAACCTGATGCTCAGTGAACATTGNCGAAAATTATTCCACATTATTCTCCTCTGTTCACTAAGCAAGAGGGTATTTTTATTTTATTTTNGTTACCGTACTGTACCGTACAACATGTTATATTATTCATGTTTCTACTTGCTATAACATGTTATACTACTCTTGTTTTTTGCCTACTACTGTTCCACGTGTATTCTATTTTGCTCCTGCGTTGTACACTTTACATTATATTACTTCAAGAATGTCTCCTTTTTGCATAGGATGTTTAGAGGATTACAACCATAGGGCCGTTTGATTTAACACTATAACTGGACACCCTAGAAAACTTAAACTCGTCATGTCGATTTGATTTAACACTATAACTGGACACCCTAGAAAACTTAAACTCGTCATGTCGGGGAGCTTGGAGCTAACGCAGTGGGCAGCACGACCATCTTCAACAGCAGAACATGTCTCCCCCAGCAAAATCATTTCCTTTCTTAGAAATTAAACAACAATCCATAGGATTTTGAGGTTGTTTACCTAGCGCAACATAAATCATCTACCTTTTCTTTAGGCATTCGCATAGCTCTGCTGTACGATTTAAGCCCTAAACTCGTTCTAGGTTCTGATGTTGTCGTCCGATACGACGTAAACCCTCATATTTTCTAGGCAATTTGTGTGGCTCTGTCACGCAAATATAAACCCTAATTAAATAAAATTGACAGGATGAAACACTTTAATAATTTCTTATTACAATTGGAGTCAAACCATAGGATAGACTGAGAAGTCGCTGAGGTTCTCCTCAAGATCTGTTGTCTCCCCTAGTTTCTCTTCATTTGGATTCCTCAACAATGTTCCAGATTTGAGTCTTTCCTCTTTCACACCTNTTGGAAGACTAGCCAGAAGGGCATTGATATTGCTTCAATTCGACATAACGTTTGTGTCTCTACATGCTATCAAATGACAAATATTGGCAGACTTCCTAGCAGAGCACTCATTACGAGCAGGGCCCCCATTTAATGATGATTTGCCTGACAAATAAATTTTGGACCTCAAAGATTCCAACACTCGACATTGGGAACTACACTTAGATGGAGCTTCGTCTGCTTATAAATACAAAGACATGCAAACAATTATAACTAGCAAGGCAGGAGTAGGGTTGGTTTTCATTACTCCAGATCGAACAATGATGTCATTTTCTTACCACTAGATAGAGCCTTGCACAAACAATGAAGTCGAATACAAAGAACTTATAACTAGCTTAGAACTTTCAATCTTGATGGAAATCAAAGACATCGACAACTACAGAGATTATCAACTATCAAATTGTTGGAAAATAAAAGACAATGAAAACAAGAATTGTACAGTACTTATGATACACACAGAAATTGTTAGAGAAATCCCGAATGTAACACTTATTCGAGTTCCAAGGTGAGACAACTCATTAGCATATGCTTTAGCAAAACTCGCTAAAGAGTTCATCTGCCTCGAAAAGGATCATGTTTCAATACTTATAATACTATTCGAGTGTACTTAATTTAATTTTTTTTTTATTATTTTTGTCATTTCTCACAATGTTGAGTTATTTATTAGTTTCTTTATTATTTATGCTTCATAAAAGGAGAGTTCTATGCGTGTTTGCATTGCCCATTCATTCTTGAAAGCAAAACCGAAATGAAAATGGTTAAGTCTCTATAGTTTTTCTTTTTCCTTTTCTTTTTTCTTCTTTTTACTATATTTTTATTATTACAATTGTCTGCTTATTTTTGTTTTTGCAATTGCAAAGCTTCGCATAATCTTATTGTAGATATGCTTATCTTATTGAAATAAAAATTGGCGAGGAATTTGCATACATATCATAAAACTATTATCTATTTATATATCTAGCACATGAACTTGTGTTGCTTATCGTGACTCTTTGATTAACAGAGTTTATAAGACCCTTCGATCTCGTCAATATACAGTGTGAAATTCTTAGACATATGAGGTTGATCGGGAGGCTCGTATAATAACCTCCGGGCAATCTTCAAAAAAGAAAAAAAGGTCTAACACAAGAACTTTTATAATGTGCATGGCATTTAGATCTTTAATATTATATAAATAATGTTTTTTTTACCACCTTAAAAGTGAAATGAACTCTACATATATAATTTTATGACACCAATGTTTCATACATATAAAAATCAAATATTAGAATTTGATATATAAATACATAAGAATTATGTGATATGTATGTAAATTTCCCGAATATCAATTATTAATGATATTATTACTCTAAATATGTTAATAATTTGTAAATTTTGGAGAGTTGCGACACGTAAACTTTAACACGAGTTCATCATACGTCGAGTGAACTTTCAAAAAATGTACATAGATCGTTCGAATGTGAAACAAAGAAAAAATCATGAAACCAATTCATATTGATAAGATTATATTTNGTACATAGATCGAACTTTCAAAATTGTACATAGATCGTTCGAATGTGAAACAAAGAAAAAATCATGAAACCAATTCATATTGATAAGATTATATTTAATGAAATAATTACTAAAATTAAAAGACTAGATGTAAAAAATAAAACAATGAATTAATTTTATTATAATAAAAAATTTAATATTTATTGATATATATCTTTTAAAGATTTTTCTTATTTGCATATCCACCACACAACTCCCATGTATTTATAAAACCAAAAACTTAAATTTAATATTTACATTTAATAACATTTTAATATCATAAAATTTACATAAAAAAATGTGCATTTTACTTAATAAAAAGTAAACACTAAGGAAATTTTATGTAATATTAAAAACTAAATTTTAGACATGCCTATATATATAAGAATTGTGGTGTATAAATGTACAATTTTTTTTTCGGTATGTCAAAGGAAGATGTATCGAACAGGAAAAATTTGACATGTTTGAAAACGCATGTAGCTTGTTTGGGTAAAGTGCGTTTTGGTAGCTTATGCGTTTTTAAAACGATGAAAACAATGTTTTCACACCGTACATGTCTAGGTGCGGTGGCAGCTTTTTAGTAGTGGTCTGGCTTTTTCAAAAAAATAAAAATTTGTAATAGCTACTTATCAGCAGATTATTTTTAATCAGCTTATCAACAAATTATTCAATAAATTGCAGCTGCCTCAAACAGACCCTAAGTAAAAATCCCGAAAACGAGGTGCCCATTCAGTATAAAAGAGATGCATCAGACGACGATTCACGTAAACAAAGGGCAAATAAACAAATAGACAAAATTCTGCTATTAGTTTTAAAATGTCAGTAAAACGCTTTACTAGTGCTTAAATTAAGTTGCAGAAGCCTAGAAGGTTACAAACTATGCATATGGAGTACCAGAATTAGAGACATANCTAGAAGACTGGCCAGATGGGCATTGATATTGCTTCAATTCGACATAACGTTTGTGCCTCTACATGTTATCAAATGACAAATATTGGCAGACTTCCTAGCAGAACACTCATTACGAGCAGGGCCCCCATTTAATGATGATTTGCCTGACAAATAAATTTTGGACCTCAAAGATTCCAACACTCGACATTGGGAACTACACTTAGATGGAGCTTCGTCTGCTTATAAATACAAAGACATGCAAACAATTATACCTAGCAAGGCAGGAGTAGGGTTGGTTTTCATTACTCCAGATCGAACAATAATGTCATTTTCTTACCACTAGATAGAGCCTTGCACAAACAATGAAGTCGAATACAAAGAACTTATAACTAGCTTAAAACTTTCAATCTTGATGGAAATCAAAGACATCGACATCTACAGAGAATATCAACTATCAAATTGTTGGAAAATAAAAGACAATGAAAACAAGAATTGTACAGTACTTATGATACACACATAAATTGTTAGAGAAATCCCGAATGTAGCACTTATTCGAGTTCCAAGGTGAGACAACTCATTAGCATATGCTTTAGCAAAACTTGCTAAAGAGTTCATCTGCCTCGAAAAGGATCATGTTCCAATACTTATAATACTATTCGAGCGTACTTAATTTAGTTTTGTTTTTATTATGTTTGTCATCCCTCACAATGTTGAGTTATTTACTAGTTTATTTATTATTTATGCTTCATAAAGGAGAGTTCTATGGGTGTTCGCATTGCCCATTCATTCTTGAAAGCAAAATCGAAAGGAAAATGGTTAAGTCTCCATAGTTTTTCTTTTTCTTTTTCTTTTTTTCTTCTTTTTACTATATTTTTATTATTACAATTGTCTGCTTATTTTTGGTTTTTGCAATTACAAAGCTTCGCATAATCTTATTGTAGATATGTTTATGCTATTGAAATAAAAATTGGCGAGGTATTTGCATACATATCATAAAATTATTATCTATTTATATATCTAGCACATGAACTTGTGTCGTTTATCGTGACTCTTTGATTGACAGAGTTTATAAGACCCTTCGATCTCGTCAATATACAGTGTGAAATTCTTAGACATATGAGATTGATCGGGAGGCTCGTATAATAACCTCTGGGCAAGCTTCAAAAAAGAAAAAAAATGTCTAACAGTAGAACTTTTATAATGTACATGGCATTTAGAACTTTAATATTATATAAATAATGCATTTTTTACTACCTTAAAAGTGAAATGAACTCTACATATATAATTTTATGACACCAATGTTTCATAAATATAAAAATCAAATTTTAGAATTTGATATATAAATACATAAGAATTATGTTTCCCAAATATCAATTATTAATGATATCATTACTCTAAATATGTTAATAATTTGTAAATTTTGGAGAGTTGCGACACGTAAACTTTAACACGAGTTCATCNCAAAAACAGAATCCACTACCTTCATATTTCCTAGTAAAAAGTTTTACCGGTCAATTCCTGTCTTAGATATCCAACACCAAAACGTTTACTTCTACATTTATGGCACTTTACCGATGCAGACATATTTTAATTTTTTTCAAAGCAAATAATAGTGATATTTTTATTATGTGACATGAAAGATAATAATGTTATAAATATAAAAATCAATGTATAGATAATAAACATGTAAATGGGAAGGAACTGGGCCATGCATGTAAATGCCCCTTCCAACCATGAGATAATCTAAAAAAGGTCAATATAAGTACATCACCATATAAAATAATACCAGATAAAANATGAATTCCCAGTAGCACTTGAGCTTATATACCTCAAAATGCGGGTTAAATTCAACGTAAACCTTGGTGCTTATGGGTATCATTTTGCTGCGGTAGCTGGAACTTGTAATTGTTGAATGGCAAAATCCACCCCACCTATCAGATTTAAATATAATAAGCAAAAGATTTGAAGTGAAGCAAATATCCAAAAGCATATAGTAGTTAATGAAAATATATATTTAAAAAGGAATAGCCGGAGGCTATTATACGAGCTCCGGTTATCCCTCATGCGCCTAAGAATTTGAGTACCACGCCCTACACTCGGGGATAATTGAACCCCATACTAGATAGGACTTACAACTGACAAGCAGATGCCCGATCAACTAATCTGAGTACACGGCACACACACACACACACACACACCACAATTCCTGTTTAGATATCCAACACCAAAACATTTACTTCTACATTTATGGCACTTTACCTATGCAGACATATTTTAATTTTTTTCAAAGCAAATAATAGTAATATTTTTATTATGTGACATGAAAGATATTAATTTTATAAATATAAAAATCAATGTATAGATAATAAATATGTAAATGGAAAGGAACTGGGCCATGCATGTAAATGCCCCTTCCAACCATGAGATAATCTAAAAAAGTACATCACCATATAAAATAATACCAGATAAAAAAGGAACACTAACCTTATATCTGAATTACATGGTAAAAACTCATTGGTCATGGCAGGCTATTATTCAAATTTCCATAGTGCTTCCAAGAACTACTTCCGCATTGCCAGAATCACCTGCACTGCTATTATGGCCTGAGTCACCTAAGCTGCCAAACTGACGTGAACTCCTGTTCCCAAAACCACCAGACCACCCTATATCCTGATTGNCCTGCACTGCTATTATGGCCTGAGTCGCCTAAGCTGCCAAACTGACGTGAACTCCTGTTCCCAAAACCACCAGACCACCCTATATCCTGATTGCCAAGGNTCTGCACTGCAATTATGGCCGGAGTCACCTAAGCTGCCAAACTGACGTGAACTCCTGTTCCCAAAACCACCAGACCACCCTATATCCTGGTTGCCAAAGCCACTCGACCGTCCAAAGCCGCCGGACTGTCCTGAACCCGAGTTGCCAAAACCACCAGAGCGTCCTGAACTTGAATCACCAAAACCGCCACTCGACCGTCCAAAACCACCGGACTGTCCTGAACCCGAGTTGCCANATTGCCAAGGCCACTCGACCGTCCAAAACCGCCGGACTGTCCTGAACCCAAGTTGCCAAAACCACCAGAGCGACCTGAACTTGAATCACCAAAACCGCCACTCGACCGTCCAAAACCACCGGACTGTCCTGAACCCGAGTTGCCAAAACCGCCAGAGCGGCCTGAATTTGAGTCACCAATACTGCCAGATCTTCCGAAGGCTGAACCAGATCCACCAAAACCACCAGAGCGACCAGATCCCAAATCAGAATCACCGTAGCCCCCAGAGCGGCCAAAACCAGAGCCACTAGATGGGCCAAAGCCANCAAAACCGCCAGAGCGGCCTGAATTTGAGTCACCAATACTGCCAGATCTTCCAAAGGCTGAACCAGATCCCCCAAAACCACCAGAGCGGCCAGATCCCAAATCAGAATCACCGTAGCCCCCGGAGCGGCCAAAACCAGAGCCACTAGATGGGCCAAAGCCACCCATCCTTCCAGAAGAACTACCGAAACCCCCTCCTGAATTGCCAAATCCACCACGACTAGAACCAAAACGGCTAGGTCCACTGCGGCCAAACCCTGAACTACCCATTCGACCACCTCCATAGGAATCAAACTTGCCAAAAAGGTCACCCCCANTCATCCTTCCAGAAGAACTACCAAAACCCCCTCCTGAATTGCCAAATCCACCACGACTAGAACCAAAACGGCTAGGTCCGCTGCGGCCAAACCCTGAACTACCCATTCGACCACCTCCATAGGAATCAAACTTGCCAAAAAGGTCACCCCCATCCTCTACTTCAATACTAGGCAGCTGCATATGCCGCCGTTATAGAAGGGGGAAAGTTAGTACAAGTTATCCAAAATCATTACTTCTTTCAACAGCTACAACAGCTTAAATTAAATAAAGTTATGCAAAAAGAAATAATTTTGTAATAATATGTAGTTAGAAGATGAACACGCTAAAATAAGCCAATGAGTCATATATTTTTCATGTTCCCAAATCAATAATCGGTTGGGTAATCTAAAAAATATTTCAAAAGTTAAAATAAACAAAATAAAATAAAAATGGTTGTAGCAAAATACAAATTGGAGGATTAAAAAGAGTTACGTACAAAAGAGGAACCTTTTCGAGATGTGCGCACAATTAAATTTATATACAAGCTATTAAGAGCCCAATTACACCTAGATAATACTCCAAAGTATAAATGAAAGAACTTATACATCACACACAAACAATAATAAGAAAACTTTGGATAAATCAATAAAATAAAACAAATTAATCAAGGAATATCTCATTTAATTATTCTGCTATATCCTAAGCCATCATTTGACTTACTAAATACAGAACTAACGAGTATCAAGAATGCAAGCATCTTAACCACATTAGCCAAGGCTTAAGTTCAACCATCTTCTCTAAGCCTTAAGATTCATAGACGAAATGTCGAGATTGAGGCAGTTATTTTAATTAAAATTTTAATAATGATAATCTAGGTGACCAAGCAGTGAGCTGCTTCCCAGTTAAAAAGCATTACAAGAAGATAAGCTGCAATATTATGAGAAATTTTCAGGAGTCCGCATTAATAAAACTTGTAGATATCAAATAATCTATGGGTTGTAGATATCAAATAATCTATGGGTCAATAACGAAGACTAGTACAAAGACTTTACCTCTGTGAATCTGCATCCAATGTCTTGCTCAATGACCCNCTATACTATTTTGGTTATTAAAAAATAAAATAGTGATATTTAAATATGATTCCAATGACTGGAGGATATAAATGTAAAAAGTAGACTTAGATATTAAATGTATAAATAATGCCCAAAATTTTTAAGTGAAAACAAGGCATGGATGGTCGTGCAGTTAAAATATTAAAATGTATTTCTTTTGCATGAAAATGGTGTGGTGCTGGCAATATTTTATTTGTTGTTTTATATAATGAGCTGTCGACCTTCAAAGGAAGTTGTGGTTGGAAATGCTCGCTGCACGCCACACAAAGCCCACCATTTCGCTTCAACCCAAACGTCNCTAGCATACGTCTCTCGGGTCGGGGGTTCGAATCCCGTGATGTGGGCTTTACGGATCAATTAAAGCACAATAGGGTTTTGACCCAAGTGAGGGAAGTGTTATTTGGGGCCCACCGGATTAATTAAAAACTAAAATAGTGATATTTAAATATGATTCCAATGACTGGAGGATATAAATGTAAAAAGTAAACTTAGATAATAAATGTATAAATAATGCCCAAAAATTTTTAATTGAAAACAAGGCATGGATCGTCGTGCAGTTAAAATAATGAAATGAATTTCTTTTGCATGAAAATGGTGTAGTGCTGGCAATATTTTATTTGTTGTTTTATATAATGAGCTGTCGACCTTGAAAGGAAGTTGTGGTTGGAAATGCTCGCTGCACGCCACACAAAGCCCACCATTTCGCTTCAACCCAAACGTCTGCAGAGAAAGCCACATCTCTTCCTCGCTGGAAGCCACAAGTCCTCACGAGCAGGAGAGAGAAGGAGAGAACCAGTTGTGGAGACCATTGAAGCAGGCCATGAAGAGGTTTATCTAGCGGATTGCGGAATCGGATCCATATGTTATCATCTACTCCGGCGGCAGAAGAAGGCGGTAGCGAGTTCGGAGGGCAAGTGGGATTTTGTGCGGACTCTCATCAGCAGCAGCAGCAGCAGAAGAAGGGGATTGGGATTCCTGCGGGCATGGCTTTCCAGGACATGCTGGGCTCTNGGAGAGAACCAGTTGTGGAGACAATTGAAGCGGGCCGTGAAGAGGTTTATCTAGCGGATTGCAGAATCGGATCTATATGTTGTCGTCTACTCCGGCGGCAGAAGAAGGCGGTAGCGAGTTCGGAGGACAAGTGGGATTTTGTGCGGACTCTCATCAGCAGCAGCAGCAGCAGCAGCAGCAGCAGCAGAAGAAGGGGATTGGGATTCCTGCGGGCATGGCTTTCCAGGACATGCTGGGCTCTATTACGACCTCCGCTGCGGCTGACGAGACCTCTTCGGAGGATCCGAACAAGAAGATCAGGAAGCCATACACCATCACTAAGTCGAGAGAGAGCTGGACCGAGCAAGAACACGACAAGTTCCTCGAGGCGCTTCAGCTGTATGTGTTCATTCTCGTTCTCTCTTTTTAGGTTTTGGCTTGCTTTTTGAAGTTTAGATGTTGTGATTTGCTCAATCGTTTATTTATCTCTTGTGATATGTGCTAGATCTGGGTTCTTTCTGTGGATTGTGTCTGGGTTTGGAATGAATTATGGCGTTATNAGTTTTGCTTGCTTTTTGAAGTTTAGATGTTGTGATTTGCTCAATCGTTTATTTATTTCTTGTGATATGTGCTAGATCTGGGTTCTTTCTGTGGATTGTGTCTGGGTTTGGAATGAATTATGGCGTTATNGCACGACAAGTTCCTCGAGGCGCTTCAGCTGTATGTGTTCATTCTTGTTCTCTCTTTTTAGGTTTTGGCTTGCTTTTTGAAGTTTAGATGTTGTGATTTGCTCAATCGTTTATTTATTTCTTGTGATATGTGCTAGATCTGGGTTCTTTCTGTGGATTGTGTCTGGGTTTGGAATGAATTATGGCGTTATTATTGGAACACTAGATATTAGGTTCTATTGCCCTTAGTTTTCTTGGCTCCAAATGCCTCCGCTTGGCATGGATTGGATTTGTGGAGGGCAAGTGTTTGTGTCGTTACCTGAAAGGAGCTTGCTTAATTGAACATGGAATCGATTTACCGTTTGAAGGTAGCTAGTTATTTGACAGCAGTCTTTCTATTGGTAGATATTTCCTTCTGAAATTTGTCACGAGCATTCTATTTTTGGGAACGATTGGCAATAAATCTCAAAACGTATAGCAAGAACCTGTATAGCAATGTTTAAATTTTTTTTCCTAGAATTGGGGAACTCTATGTTCTCTGCAAGCCAAGTTAATTGCTTTAACTATTTTAGAGAGGAAAAAAAAAGGAATTGAGGGTTGAACTACAACTTATGACCTTCAAGCATACAAGGAGGAAAAAAATTATTCACTTGAAAATGGCAAAACAAGTGAACCGATTTGTCCATTAGGCTGAATTGTTGAAGGGAATTGGGTTGTGCTTATGTCTGCATATCGAACGTGATCAAGCTAGCCTGTATTGAAAATATTCTTTTATGATTTGCCTAATTTCTATGTATGGTGTATGACTCTTTAGATGTTGTTGTAAAAGTGTGTTGAGGCCACTCCCCACTCCGAACCATGTTTTTCCCTTTACATCCTTAATCTTGTGCCTTGCTTTATTTGGTTCAGATTTGATCGTGATTGGAAGAAAATAGAAGCATTTGTCGGGTCAAAGACAGTTATCCAGGTATTTCCAAATCTTTCTTATGTACATATTGGTATCATAAATAAAGTTAAAGTAACAATATTGAACATCAAATAATGATTTCTTTTCGTAGCAGATTAAGTTTGCACGGTAGATTTCCTAAGACTGCACAAAAAGATCTAAGCTACAGCTATCCAATATTTAAATAGTATGTTGCAAAATTCATCATGCATCCACACCCATGCCTTGCCTTACTTGTGATCAACCATGTATTTGCTGTTGTTCTTGAACTATCTCAAGCTACTGTAGCCTCTATGACTTTATCAGCTATCAACTATCAAACTCTAGTGTATGAAAGTACATCTAAAGAGGTATGAAGGATCCAGAAGTAAAAAACTGAGTTGATGATCAACGTAGATTAATGGGTGTCAATGATAAAGTGCCAGTCCATCTAAAATTTGACCTGTTACCAGTATGAAAGTGCTAAAAATTGGACATATGCTAAAATTAGAAAGAATATTTGAGAAATAATTTTTTCGGTGATGTTACTAGTAGCAACTATTGAAGATTAAATACTGTAAAAGACATGCTATGGTTTGCTCATGAATAATGTTTGGTATATGATGCACCAATGATATAGATTAAAAATATCGATGTTAAATAATTAAGCAGTAATATGGATAGACAAAATGGAATTAGCTCCTCATGTAATGCTCCATTGAAATTAGGCATGAATGGAGAATGAGAATTTGTGAAGCAACCTCAATTAGTTGAATCGGGTTGTTGTTGATAATTTTTTACTTCATCAATTTTTAAAGACTATGAAAATGCATTCTTGCAGATCAGGAGCCATGCACAAAAATACTTTTTAAAAGTTCAGAAAAATGGAACTAGTGAGCATGTCCCGCCTCCTCGGCCCAAGCGCAAAGCTGCTCATCCATATCCTCAGAAGGCTTCTAAAAATGGTAAGAACTACTTTCATTGACTTTCATTAGTTTTGTGGCTAATATATATTTTATGTGCAATATTAAATATTTTCGTAGGACACCAAGTGTCTCAACCTACAACTTCATTTCAAAATGCCCCATGCCTTCCTGAGCCGGGCTATCCTCTCAAATCAGATAGGTCATCAGCGATTAGAAATTCTACAAGTGGAACAATTTCCTCATGGGTCCCCGTTCAGCCTACTGATGCAGTACACACAATAAAAGGTTTAGCCCTCACTAGATCATTCGACATCTGCTAATTTCAGATAGCTCTATCTATCACGTTTAACTAAAATAGAACTTTCACACTTCATAAGTTTATTTTACATTTTGGTTTGATTTCTACATGCACTTATTGAATTTGCTTTGCAGAAGACGCAGGGCCTTCAGGGAGTGTGTTGTTTAATAATAGTTCTAGCTGCAGCAGCACTGAAAACCCGCAAATGACTAGGCAAAATTGTGAAACGGCTGATCAAAGGCATCATGACGCATCAGTTCGTGGTACAGAACTCATTGTACTTGCTAAAATACTTTTTTACACAGTTGATGACATTTATATATATATTCATTAGTAATTAGCTACAGGATGTGATACTTTTTATATGTGCAGTGTGTTGTTTATTAATGTTTTGATTGAAATATCGCAAGATAGCTTGTTACTTGGGAGAGAAATCGTGCTACATCAAATGATGTTAAGCCAAGTTGATTCATTTTCTTTCTCAATGGGGATTACGTGCAAAGAAATTACTTCTATTTTGAGCTTTTCTGATTATTTTTAGTGCTTCTATTTCTTCATGAAGAGAACATGATAAATTTGAGAAACTATCTCCAAGAATTAATACACTAGGTGCTTTATGCATCAATGGGTTATATTGGATTTCCATTAGGAATGCATGCTTTAGTCATAAATTATTAGCTAACTTCTATTTTTTCNTTCTAAATTTTTATTCTTTATGAAGATATGCCAGACTTTGCTCAAGTGTACAGCTTTATTGGAAGTATTTTTGATCCTAGCAGAAGAGGTCACTTGCAGAAGTTGATGGAAATGGACCCAATCGACGTTGAAACAGTATGCCATCTTTGTACTTAGATTAAAATTTAGCTCCCTCAAATTTGTGTTGCTTGAATGTTTCTTTTTTTCTATCATTAAAATGGTTTTAATATGAGATAATGGGAGTTCTGTTATGTATGAGAATTGTGGCATTATGATGCAGCTTTTATCGTGAATGGCCAGCAACAGTAATATATTATTTTGCTTTTCACGTTATAGTAGAATTGCTCATTATGATATAGATATAAGTCATGGGCTCACATAGCGCATATTAAAATGTTTTTAGGAGGTAAGATTACGAACAAACGTTCCTTTCCCAGACCTTGATGTTGGTGAGGTCTTGGGTGTAAATGGGTAGAAAATTTTCCACTTGTGCTGGCCATAATTCATTTTTTACAAACATGCTTCTNCTGTTGGTGTTTTTCTTTACCACTAAACAATTCTCTTAGGTTATTTGGTTCATTAAATCCCGAGTCCAGCATATCTCAATAGAAATAAGAAAATGCCAATTGGTTGGTTCACTGTTACCTTAAGATATTTAGCTATTCATATAAGCATTAAAATTTGGATTTTATCTTGTAATATTTTAGATAGAATATGTTCTGTGAAAGAAAAATCTTGAGAATACCTCCACTACATCTTGTAGCACTCTCATACTAATTTGCGACAGTTCATTTATTTCTAGAAATAGGAATAAAAGCTAGTGGGTTCGTAAAGTTGTTTCCAAATGGTTAAGATAAGCTATAACCACCAACAGTTGAAATTAAACTAGGTTCTATTACTATTTTGTTAACCTCCTTCACTTCGCATCTCATCTAGTCACTCCTAGACTTATCTGCTCTCCAATGAGCTGGAACTTATCAAAATGATTTAGAGTTGTAGACGGGGGTATATATGTTGGGTGTAGGAGTAGGCCCAGTAGGGTAACAAGTAGAGGGGGCAGGATTGGGTGGTAGAGATACAAATTCTATTCCCTTGTCTTAGATTCTTTTTTCAGGTGCTTGCTATTGGTTTTCATGGCAAGTCCATAACTTATATTTTGAGATTCCCAAGCGATTGGAGGAGTATAGCCCTTTCCTTCAGTTTCTTCTTTTGGCTATGCTATTCTAGCTTGTCCTTGTCTTTTTTTTTTTAGGGTTGAGAGGTTTGCTCCTTGCAGTTGTAATTATTATTTCTTGGCTTTTTCCCGGTTTTTGATATCTATCTTATTTGTGGTTTCTTGAGTTTTTTTAATTATATGTTTAAAAGAATTTAACAAAAAATTGGAGTTTCAGGCTTAATAAAAAATTGTATGGAGGTGCAAATCATTCTTCTCATTTTGGAATTCTAATTAATGTTCAAATGGGAAACTTGAACCATTTTGAGAGAGGTAATCTCTTTGTTCAACTGTGTGGTTTGACTATTTATTATTTCTTTTCCTTTTCCTTCATCTCTCTTTCTTCTACTGCTGTATTTCAAAAATGCATTGATTTTTGTCAGATGTATTATGATATAGTTTCTATTTTTATTTGCAAATTTTAGCAACTCGTCTAGCATGTGCTACTTAATTTTATTGTTGTTAATTTTTTATCTAATGCTCAAAAATACAAGGTTGTGTTATATAAAAAGAATGATTCAACATCCTATTGATACAATATTATCTTTCGTATGTTACCAATGTAAAATGATCACTTCAGGTGATTTTTAATATCAATATTACAATATTTATTCAAAATGCCAAAAACTCAAATGGATAGTATATAGCCTTCAAAATAACCATACACAAAATATGAAAATGTTGAACTTTAATAGCATATAGAGTAGTAACTAATCATCAAAATAGTCACAATCATCATCACAAACATCTGGGGCATGTCCTGTCCTTATTGACGTGTGTCAATGAAATGTCAGAATGTGTCCAAGCTGTATTTTGACACTCTTTTTGAAAAAAAAATTACATTGTATGCATTATAGTGTGTTGGATGTGTGTTCATGTTCTGCTTGTCTCGGACATGCATCGAAGTCTTCTTGACGTGTGTTTGATTCATGGTTAATATTATTGCTTTGTTTTTCTTTGTGTTCTTCTTTTATATTTTCTTAAATCTGTTCCTATTTACTTGCATTTGATTTGCCCAATCTCTTTATTTCTAATTTTTATTCTTTATGAAGATATGCCAGACTTTGCTCAAGTGTACAGCTTTATTGGAAGTATTTTTGATCCTAGCAGAAGAGGTCACTTGCAGAAGTTGATGGAAATGGACCCAATCGACGTTGAAACAGTATGTCATCTCTGTACTTAGATTTAAATTTAGCTCCCTCAAATTTGTGTTGCTTGAAGGTTTCTTTTTTTCTATCATTAAAATGGTTTTAATATGAGATAATGCAAGTTCTGTTTTGTATGAGAATTGTGGCATTATGATGCAGCTTTTATCGTGAATGGCCAGCAACAGTAATATAATATTTTGCTTTTCATGTTATAGTAGAATTGCTCATTATGATATAGATAGAGGTCATGGGCTCATATAGCGCATATAAAAATGTTTTTAGGAGGTAAGATTACGAACAAAAGTTCCTTTCCCAGACCTTGATGTTGATGAGAATCTTGGGTGTAAATTGGCAGAAAATTTTCCACTTGTGCTGGCCATAATTCATTTTTTACAAACATGCTTCTCTTGAAGTAACTTTTGTATNGAAGTATCCGTGCTCATAATCATGTAATATAGATGACATATGAGAATGGAAAAGGTTCATAGATTGGTCGCACTGAAAGTTTACTATCCTTGACAGTAATGTTACTATTGCTGCAATATTAACTTTTTAGAGCATATTTAGTAATATTTTTTACTAAATTAAGATTTTGCTAATATCTATGCATTTAATATTCCTCATTGTATCATAAAAGAATTGATGGGAATTGTTTTTTAATGGTAATGATATAAATATTTTTGACTAATATGTGCANAACATTTTTGGGCTGCCATGACCTTTACATGTGAAACAAAAACAAAGAAATAGTTGAGCACCATTTTAATTCTAACAATATTTCAACCATTCATGAAAAAAAAATAAAACAGGAAAAAAAAGGGGAAAAGTTTTCTTGGAGCAAAATACTAGGTTTTCCCATTCCTTCTTTATCTTAGTCATTGGCTAGCCCGCAAACAATCTTTGGTAAAAGCATATTATCAGTTTTAAGGGCCTTAAACCAAATATGAACTATTTTATCTTACTCACATCTGCCTAAGTTATTCCTACGAGTGGCTGGATAAGTTTAAAACTATTTATCTCACTTTCTGATATTTGGTTGTCCGATAAATAAATAAAAGAACACTCGAATTTGGCGGTTGGTTGCAAATACTATGCGCCTGTAGTACTTAAAAGTTTGTTTTTTGGTAAATTAACTTGGAATTGATATTGTTCATGCTGTAATTGATGAATATACGTGTCTTCTGCTTATGATATTTGAACTTCCAAGATTCATTTACGTGATTCAGGTTTTTGTTCGAATCATTGACATTTGAATCTTGACCGCCCAGGTTTTATTGCTGATGGGAAATCTCAGCCTCAACCTGACGAACCCTGATTTTGAAGACCATGTGAGTGTCTTAAAACTTGCAAATCTAAACTTGTTCCAACTTTCAGGGTTGTCATTTGTAGGCACAACATTTTATGTCCTATGTTCTTTACCTTCTAGCATATTACCTCAATTTTTGCTTACATTAACACTAGATATTTTCTATTTTGTGACGTCAAAATTAGCCATTATTCATTTAGAGAATTATATTCCACGTGTTAAGTGTACACTGAGTTGACATGATCAATCGAGTTCAACCTCAAGCACGACCTTAATTCTATTAGGAGGTCTTTGGCTGCAGGAAGGATTTAGAGTTGGTAGGATTTAATAAATCCGGATTTATTAAATCCACCCTCTTGATGGATTTATTAAGTTCGAATTTTACATGAATTGAAGGCAAAATTCAGATCTTAAATTTGAAATTTCATAAATCCATGGAACTTGTGCCTTTTTTATGTTTGGCTGGATTTAGCAAATCCGACGATAAATCCTGTTAATAGGGAACTACCAAACACCCCCTTAGTTTGTATTGGATCATAAGCTGACTAATTTTTTATGAAAAAGAACTGTTTTGATTTAAGTAATTGCTATTACAAAATGACAGAGTGAAAAATTAGAGAAATAAAAAGAAATTATTTGATATTTAGAAATTAGATATTAATTTTAGATGTTTTTTTATAATTTCGTCATTTAACTCTTAAATTTTAACATATTTTAAGTACATTTTATTGTAATATTTTTTNGAACTATTTGACCTTAGGGTTAACCCTGGGTGTTGAACTAGAGCTAAGGCACTCACTTTCACTCAAAGTTCTAAAGTAAATCAAATCACCACACAATTACATTAAATACATAATTTCTTTAAAGTATTAGAGAGTCCAACTTCTTCAATTATTCCACTTCATCTTCAGTACTTTCTCCTCCTCTAATACCTCCCATTGACTGGTAATGGACGTACAATTGTAGAAGGGTCGGTAC
>JXCR01040471.1:172901-255828 GCA_002079205.1 Phalaenopsis hybrid cultivar
TATATATATATATATATGAGTCTTTTTAGCCTTTTCTTCTATTTTTGTAGGGGATTCTCCTACTAACCACTCCTTTTGTATTCCATTGTACTCCTTTTTGCTTTGGTAACATGTAAGGAGCCATGAGTTTTCTCTTTTTCTCATATATACATATATACATACATACATATATATATATATTCATCATGGTAGTGGTGACTGAGGCTCTGCTAGGCTTTCAATGACCATGAGAGCTGCTGGCCTTTCTTCTTGGTTGGGTAGTCCTACTTGCTGGTTGTTCTTGTTATGGAGTGAGCTTGGATCCATATTTGATATTCCTGAAATTTTTACTGTTGTTTTCACTAGTTCTCAGGCTCCTTTTTATCAAATTGCTGATTTACTGTTCCATTATCGTTTCATAGTTTTAAGTTGGGGTTGGTTAATGTTGCTTGGTGGGGCTTCTCTTCATGGCTAATCCAATTGATAATGATATTAATATTCAGTGGGCTAAGGCCACCTTTGCTGATGTTGTGGGGAAATGTTTTGGTTTTCAAAATGATGTTGACCATATGGTCTTACCCAGCTCCTTTCACGAAGGGATTGGATGCAGTGACTTTCCTTTCATCAAACACCTTAGTAGGAAGTTTGGTAAAACTGCTGCTATTTTTTTTTATTCTAATATTTCTTCCCTATCTTCATACTTTAAGTTCACCCTCATTGGGAAATTCCAATTTGGGCACCCAAAGATGGAGCTTGTCAGGAAATACTTTGAGGATTTGCACCTTCTCAGTGATTGGAAGGTAGGATTGGTAGATTGGAGGTATATATCTATACATCTTTCAAGGGAAGAGGACTATGCTAGAATTTTCTCTGAGTAGGTTCTCTATATTGAGGGAATGGAAATAAAAATTTTAAAATGGTCTCCTGAATTTGATCCTAGCCAGGAACCACCCATTGTGCCAATTTGGTTTAAGCTGCCTGGGCTCAAACTCCACTTTTTTCATCATCAAGTGTTTTTCACCATTGGTACTGCTTTGGGAGGACCATTAAAATTGGATGTTCCAACTTATAAATTGTCTATATCTTCAGCTGCAAGGATACTAGTGGAGAGAGACATCACTTTACCTAAAGTAGAAGAAATTTGGTTGGGAACATCCCATAATGGGTATTGGCAGAAAATTGTTACGGAGAAGAGACCTTAAAACTAGAAAGAAGATAAAGAACATTATGATTGACCCCCCTTGAGATGAATTAGACCTTGAAGCAGGCAGTTCTTACTTTTCCAGAAGAAACTCCCTCACTACGCTTATTGGAGGGAAAACCAAATCCTCTCATCATGATTAACTTCATATGCTGGAACATAAGGGGGGTGGCCACCCCTTCTATTTAAAAAGGCTGATACATTTCAATAGGAAACACAAATTACGGTGTTTTTCTCTTCTTGAACCAATGATTCACAAATATCCTAAAAAATCCTCTTAAAGTTTCTTAGTTTCTCCCACTTTTCCAATATCAACAATAAAGTATGGCTGCTCTACAGACATGAAGTTTCATTGTCTGTTCTTATAAGTGACCCTCAATATGTCTATTTCCAATTTGACATTACTAGAAAGAGGGGTTTTGCTACTATTCTCTATGTTGGGTGCACCAAATCTGTAAGAAGTGACCTATGGAAGGGACTAATTGACATTGGTAAGTCTATGTCCCCCCTGGCTGGTGGGGGGTGATTTCAACAATGTTGCTAATATTTCAGAAAAAAAAGGTGGAAGATCTCCCAATTTCCACATAATTTCTGAATTTTATGATAATATTCACACAGCTTATTTATTTGATCTTGGCTTTCAAGGTCCACCATTCACTTGTTGAAGGGGTAAAATTTAGGAGAGATTGGATATATTCTTAGTTAATGATCTCTGGTTCTAAAACTACTTACATACCTATGTTTCCCACCTCAGTTTAGTTGGATCTAATCACAGACCACTCTTGGTCAGCATCACTGGCAGCCCTCCCTATGACAAACCTCCTTTTAGATTTCAGAATATGTGGGCGGATCATCCTGATTTTCTTAAACTTATCAAATAAAATTAGAGTGTTTCTAGACATTCTAACCCCCTAATCAGTTTGTGGAATCTTCAAAAAAATGTAGGCAAAGCTTTGAAGCATTGGAATTGGTCCAAATTTGGTAATTTATTTGAGAATGTGGAGTTAGCTGAAAAGCAATCGACTATTTTGGAATCTGGTTTGGAAACTAGGGAAACTGATGAAGCATCATTGTTGACTGGGACTAAAAAAGTTCTATTAAAAACTGATAGATTGGAGTAATTTCTAAGGCATAAGGCTGTAGTGAGTAAACTTCTTGGGGGGGGGGACAAAAACACCAAGTATAACCATGCTTGTATAAAGTATAAAAGGAAATGTAATACCATTCACAAAATCAAAGATGGGGGAGGCAACTAGATTACAAATTTTAGGAGCATAGCTGATACTAGTGTCACTTATTTTAAGGAACTCCTCACTGCCTCTTTTTAGAGAAATGTTATTATAGATCTGCAAGTCTAACAGGAGGATCAAAATTACACTAGGAATCTCCAACTCACCCAATCTCGATCTGAAACTAAAATTTAGGAAGGTTTGCAAGGTATAGACAATGCTAAAGTTGCTGATATAGATGGGTTACTTCTACCTTTTATAAGAAGTCCTAGTCCATTATCAAAGGGGATGTGGTTGCTGCTATCCAAAGCTTCTTTCTGAGGAATCCACTTCCAAAATATTTCTCTCATCCTCTTATGTTCTTATACCCAAAACTACTGGTTGTATCATTTGGGAAAATTTCAGGCTAATAAGTCTAACTAATGGCATATGTAAAATCATTAGTAAGATTATTTTTGCCAGGCTACAACCTCTTCTATCCCACCTTATCAGGCCTAATCAAACTGCATTTGTGAGAGGGAGGTCAATTTCTGACAATGTACTATTGGCAGAAGAACTTTATCTAGATATTGATCACCATTGTAGAGGGGGAAACTTGATTTATAAATTGTACCTTAAAAAATCATATGACACAATCACTTGACAATTCATTTTTGGTGTTCTTAAAGCTAAGGGTTTCTCCTTAGATTTTTGTAACCTCATTTCCAGATGGCTACAATAAAATGCTCTCTCTATCCTACTCAATGGTCAGTCTATTGGCTTCTTTACTGCTATTAGAGGTGTGATACACAAAAAATGTATGCATTTTTAGACTCATATTTTATATTCATTTTTGGTGATATTTCACTTTAATGGAAGGTATTTTTATGTTTTCCTACAGGTTGTTGATTTTTAGGACTGGAAGCAAAAAGGAAGCAAAAAATATGGCATTTAGAGTCAAAATGTCATTTTTAAAGAAATGCTCAGCGTCGATAGTGTTGATGATGCAGATCGACATAATAGATGGTGAACTTTACTCAGCACTGACGGTGCCATTTGATAGAGAGCAGTGAATTAAATTTCAAAACACTAGCGCCGACATCGCCAAAATGGGTGTCGACGGTGCCAATGTCGGTTCAGCCCCTGTTTCTAGAAGATTCGACAAATTTGGATGCTTTTTGAAGAGTTTTTGGAGGCACATATTGGAGAACCGACTTTAGGCTTTATTTGGGGAAAAAAATGATCATAAATGGGACTCTTCCTAACATCTCATTGCCCAATTCAACCTTCTACGCATCACACATTTTTCCATGTTTCATTCCATAACCATTTAGAGTCCATTATTCTTATAATTTAGAGTTTTGTGGTGAGATTATGTGTGAATTCTTCTCTGAGAGTGTTGGAGAAGGAGAAAAGTGAGAGATTTCTTGTTCTTTCATTTCTTAGAAGAGGCTACAAGGAATTTGCTTTGAGAAAAAGTTTCAGATAAGTGTTGTTTGTTTATTAGTGTTGTATAAACTTTCTTTTATATATGAAATTTGTGTTTTGTTGTATCTTTCTCATGAAGTCAACGTAGTTTATTTTATCTTTCTCCTAACTCTGAGATATGGTGAAATGAAAATATAATATGGATATGTCAATATTAAAATATAAAATAAATTGTGATGATTTTTCAACTCCAAACTTAATTTACTTTTCGATCTGGCTAATGGAATTGTTAAAATATGTTGTGAATCATATGATCTGAGAAATGGAGTATGAGTTCTACAATAGAATGAGGATCACATTTGATTCCATGAAAGAGAATAAAGTGCAAATAAATAGGGAAATATACAACTAAAATCCCTAATTCAGTCTTAGTGTTTAAAAACTAAAGCGAGAGTTAGCCCTTAAGAGAAGGGAAGTGGGAGCAGTATCCTCCTAGCCTAGCCACATATTTATAGACTAAACCTGGGATTAGCCAATGATTTTATATAACACTGTATCAGGGTAGAGAATTAAAACTTCTCCTATTTGGGACAATACATATTTGAACCATTTATCTCATCTCATTTTACCAAAACCTCATTGTAGTGGGAAAATGACTTTTTCACATAAGAAATCTTCATCACATAAGCATAGTTTAATAGTTTAGTAGTTACTATTTAAACTATGTATTTCAGTTTTGTTATTAGTTAAATAATTTAGTTCTGATAATATCTCAACATTTAAATTAGTGACAATAATTTCGTTTTGACCTTTTGTGAATTTCCTAGTAAATTTATCATTTCAAATTTAAACATTTCCCGTGAGATCGATATTTGGGGATTAAATATAAAGTCCTTTACTATTTGATAAAAAAAAAGTATACTTGCATAGAATCCAAACATTATTTGCTTAAATTTCTTATTAATAAATCATTACATCAAGCTTTTGGCATCGATGCATAGCGGAGTCAACTTTATAATTTTTACACAACTATTTTCTCGGGATCAAGTTTTTGGCGCCATTGCTAGGGAAGGTAATGGTAAATTAAAAAGATTTGGTAAATTAGGAATTTAGAGATAATTATATAAAAAATTAAAAAATCAAAATTCTAAAAAGAAAATATATTTTTATTTAAGAGTATCTTTAAAAAAAATTTCTTTGCTTATTATATTTTTTTATGCGAAATATTGGATCTAAAGGTTTAGTTCCTTACGATTTAAAATTCGAACATACTATTAGAAAAATTTGAAAAGAACAAAAAGAAATAAAAAATTAAACGAAATGGCGAATAACTTAAATAATCAAATAAATAAAAATCAACATAGACCTTTAAAATATTATGCTAATCCGACAGTAGATGAACTTCACTTAACTATCCAAAATTCTGATATTACTGCTAATTCATTTGAGCTTAAACTTGTTCTTATCCAAATGGTACAAAATAATCAGTTTGGAGGAATACCTACTGAAGATTCACGCTTACTTCTTGCTAGTTTTCTTGAAATTTGTGCTACTTTTAAATATGACAGAGTGTCTAATGATGTTGAGCATATTTCCTTTTTCATTAAGGGATAAAACCAAAGCTTGATAAAATTCATTAGCACTGGATCTATCAGAACTTGGGGAGAACTATCAAAAAAATTCTTAGCTAAATATTATCCACCATAAAAAACTGCTAAGCTTAGAAATGATATTACATTTTTTTGTTAGTTTGAAGGGGAATCGATATATGAAGCTTTAGGAAGATTTAAAGATCTTCTTAGAAAATGTCCACACCATGCTCTACAAGATTGGTTAATAATTCGAAAATTTTATAATGGATTAGTAGAATCACTTAGATCTATTATAGATGTTGTTGCGGGTGGATCACTAATGTCAAAACCTTTTGATGAAGCATATTATTTAATTGAAGAAATGTCAACTAACAATTTTCAATGGTCCTCTGAAAGGGTAAATCCTAAGAGAGTAGCTAGTATTAATGATTTTGATACACTGTCTATTCTAGCATCTCAAATTACTACTATTTAGAAAAAGATTGATCAAATAGGAGTGAAATATTCTCAAATACCCCTAGTATTAGACTAAAATTCACTTGGACAGATCATTGATACCCAATCATCTTATGAAACTTTAAATGTTATAAATAATCAAAATAACTATCCCTATTCTAACTTTTATAATCATGGATGGAAAAATCACCCTAATTTTAGTTGGAATAATTATAAAAATTCGGTAAATCCCTCAAAAAATTTGAACAACCAAGGAAATCCTAGTTATCGACCTTATTATCATCGTGGATTTAAATCTAATCCTAACCCACAAGTTAAGGAAAAGAAATTGACGATGGAAGAATTAATATTAAATATGAGAAATCAAATACAGAATCAATGGGATGCTATCAGAAATATTGAAAATCAATTAGGACATATTGCTACTGCACTTGGTAACAAACCTTCTGGAATTCTTTTGAGTATGGTGGAAGTTAATCCAAAAGAACCAAATAAGAAGCAAATTAAAGCTATTCAATTATGAAGTGGAAAAGAAGTTAAAAAAGGAACGAAAGAGATGATGAAGTTGATGAAGAGAAGGAAGAAATGGAAAGTGACCAAAATGAAAATAAATAAACTCAATGTCATTTAGAAAAAACCATTACCTCCGTTTCTTCAAAGACTGAAGTAGAAGAATAAAAATAAATAATTTATCAAATCTTTGGAAATCCTTAAGAAGTTAGCGATAAACATTCCTTTTGTTGAAGTTTTGGAACAAATGCCGAGTTATGTGAAATTTATGAAGGATATACTAAACAAGAAAAGAAAGTTTACAGATTATGAGACCCTTGCACTCAGTGAAGATTGTAGTGCTATTATTCAGAAAAAGCTTCCAAAAAAATTAAATGATCCTGGTAGTTTTACTATACCTTCTGCTATTGGTGAAAAGTTTTTTGGAAAATCTTTATGAGATTTAGGAGCGAGCATCAACCTTTTGCCTTTATTGATCTTTAAACATTTAGATTTGGGAGAGATTTCTTGTACTACTATAGCTCTTCAGTTAGCTGATCGATCAATAACTTATCCAAAAGGAGTTATAGAGGATGTATTAGTAAAAGTAGATAAATTTATTTTCCCTTTAGACTTTATAATATTGGATATGGAGGAAGATAAAAAAATTCCTATTATTTTGGGGAGACCATTTCTTGCAATTTAGAGAGCTATGATAGATGTGCAAAAAGGAGAATCAATAATAAGAGGTAATGATCAAGAAGTAACATTAAATATTGCAAAAGCTATGAAATATCCAACAATAGAAAAAGATAATGAATTGTTTAGGATGAAAGTAACTGATTATCTAAGTAATGAGACATTTAAAAATGAGTGTGAAGAAAAATTAAAGCAAGGAGAATTTTTTGAAAACAAGGACAAAATAAAAGAAGAAGATTTGGATTGTATTTATAACAAATTTGAAACTTTAGACTTGTTGGAAAACGATAATAAAAATCTTATTCCTTCAAGTATTAAACCACCTGAACTTGAACTGAAAATATTACCTACCCATTTAAAATATGTGTTTTAAGGAGAGTCATCTACATTGTCTTTTATTGTATCTTCTGAATTAATTGAAATTCAAGAACAAAAATTAATAGAGATGCTGAAAAGATATAAAAAGGCTTTTTGATGAACATTAGCAGATATGAAATGAATTAGTCCTTCTATTTGTATGCACAAAATTCTGTTAGATGAACAATACGAACCTAAAGCTGATCCTTAGAGAAGATTAAACTCAATAATGAAAGAAGTTATTAAAAAGATATTTTAAAATGGCTAGATGCTAGAATTATATGTCTTATTTCGGACAGTGTTTGAGTAATTTTAATTCACTGTGTTCCGAAGAAAGGAGTGACCGTTGAAGAAAATGAGAAAAATGAATTAATACTAGTAAGACATGTTACTAGTTGGTGAATTTGTATTAACTATAGAAAATTAAACATGGACACCAGAAAATATCACTTTCCTTTACCCATTCTAGACCAAATGTTGGATAGATTGTCTGGGAACAAATGTTATTACTTTTTAGACGGATATACTGGTTATCACCAAATTCCAATTACTCTAGAGGATTAAGAGAATACAACATTTACAAGCCCATATGGAACATTTGCTTTTCGTTGAATGCTTTTTGGACTATGCAATTCTCATGCAACATTTCAAGGATGTATGATGTCAATTTAGCAATTTTATTGAACATGGAATGGAAGTGTTTATGGATGATTTTTTGGTATTTTGAACTTCATTTGAATAATGTTTAAATAATTAAGAGAAAGTTCTAGAAGTATGTGAAAAAATCAACCTAGTACTAAATTGGGAAAAATGTCAATTTATGGTTGCGGGAGGAATTGTACTTGGGCATAAAACTTCTGAAAATGACATGGAAGTAGATCCTGCAAAAATTCAAGTTATTAGAAAATTACCATCTCCTACTAACTTAAAGGGGTAAGAAGCTTTTTAGGACATGCTAGTTTCTACAGGTGTTACATAAGAAAAATTTTCTAAGATAAATAAGTCATTATGTCAACTTTTAGAAAAAAGATACAAAATATTATTTTAATGAGGAATGCATAAAAGCAATTAAATTATTGAAAGAAAAATTAATCACTGCACCTATAGTAGTTCCACCTGATTTGGAGAAACAATTTGAAATAATGTGCGATGCTAGTGAATATGCTATTGAGGATGTGTTAGGACAAAGGCACAATAAAGTTTTTAAATTAATATATTATGCGAGTAAAACTCTAAATGATGCTCAAATTAACTACACTTTTACTGAAAGAGAGTTACTCGCTATTGTTTTTGCCTTTGATAAATTTAAACATTACTTAATTGGAACTAAATGTATAGTGCATATAAATCATTCTGCTATTAAATAAATGATGCAAAAGAAGGATGCTAAATCAATATTAATTAGATGGATAATTCTATTACAAGAGTTTGATTTTAACGTAGTTGATAGAAAGGGAAATGATAATTAAATAGCTGATCATTTGCTTAGACTAGAAAGAGAAATATTAACTAATTTTGCAAATGAAATTTTAGAAAATTTCCTTGATGTACAATTATATTGTATTAATGAAATGAATGTACCGTGGTATGATGATATAGTAAATTATATTGTAAGTGATATTCTACCACCTGATATTAAAAATCCACAATTAAAGAAATTTATATATGATTCAAAATTCTGTTTTTAGGATGACCCATATTTATATAAATAATGTAAAGATCTAATTATTAGAAGGTGTGTGTCTTACGAGGAAACTCAACAAATAATTGAAAGATGTCATGATTATGAACTTGGAGGACATTTTGGAACAAATAGAACTGCATATAAGATTTTGGAGGTTGGATTTTGTTGTCCTACTTCTTTTAGAGATGTTAATGAATATATAAAAACATGTGATCGATGTCAACGAGTAGGAAATATTTCTAGAAGAAATGAAATGCCTTTAAACTACACATTAGAAGTTGAAATTTTTTATGTGTGGGGATTTGATTTTTTGAGACCATTTAGGCCTTCATTTAGAAATTTATATATATTACTTGTTGTTGATTATATGTCCAAATGGATTGAAGATTGTTGTACCTAAATGTGATGCTAAGAGTGTTTCTAAATTTTTAATTAAAAATATTTTTACAAGATATGGATTGCCGAGAGTAATTATTAAAGTGTTTCTAAATTTTTAAATAAAAACATTTTTACAAGATATGGAATGCCGAGAATAATTATATTTCTAAAATATTTTTACGGATGAAGGATCTCCTTTTACAAGATATGGAATGCTGAGAGTAATTATTTTAGATGTGATGCTCAGAGTATGCTCAGAGTGATTATTACAAGATATGGATAATTATATTTTAGATGTGATGCTCAGAGTATTAAAAATATTTTTACAAGATATGGATTGCTGAGAGTAATTATTACGGATGGAGGATCTCCTTTTAGGAATAAGGGAATCAAAAAATTAATTAAGAAATATGATATTATGCATAGATTCTCTACTGCTTATCATCCTTAGACTAACAGTATAGCAGAGATATCAGATTATGAAATAAAATAAATTTTAGAAAAAGCTGTAAATCCTTATAAATTGGATTGGTCTGCTAGATTAGATACTGCATTATGGGCATACAAAACTGCTTATAAGATTCCTATAGGAATGTACGCATATAGACTTATTTTTAGAAAAAAACATGCCACTTACCAGTAAAATTGGAGCATAAAGCATTTTGGGCTATTAAGGAATTTAATTTTAATTTAAAGGATGCTGGTGAGAATGTTTTGCAACTCAATGAACTTGAGGAGATTAGAAATGAAGCATATGATAATGCGAAAATCTAATTTATTACAACTCAATGAACTTGAGGAGATCAGAAATGAAGCATATGATAATGCAAAAATCTTAGCTCAATGAACTTAAGGAGATTAGAAATGAAGCATATAATAATGCAAAAATCTATAAAGAGTGCTATTAAGGAATTTAATTTTAATCTAAAAGATGCTGGTGAGAAAAGATTATTGCAACTCAAAAACTTGAGGTGATTAAAGATGAAGCATGTGATAATGCAAAAATCTATAAAGAGAAAATGAAAGTATGACATGATCGGAAGATTATTCAAAAGAAGTTTAAACTGGGACAAGAAGTTTTATTATATAATACAAGATTGAGATTATTTCCAGGAAAACTGAAATCCAGATGGTTAAGACCATTTAAAGTCATTAAAGTTTATCATTTTAGAACTGTTGTTATTAAAGATCCTAGCACTGGAAAGATATTTAAAGTTAATGGGCATCGATTGAAACATTATTATGTTGGGCTCATACCGCAAGTTAAAGAAGTTTAAATGTTAAGTCAACCCAACTAAACAAATGTCATGTCGGGCTGACAATGTTAAACCAAGCACTTTACGGGAAGCAACCCATATATAAATATATATATCTTTTTATTACTATTTTGATTGATAAGCGTTTATATATTAGTATATAATAATGCTACACAATTTTATATATTATAAATTATGAAAAAATATTGGTATTAGAGGAAAATTTGGAGTTGAATTGATCGAAAAAAATGAAAAGACACAATTTTGGCCTCTGACGCCGACGGCGCCAGCATGGGCGCTGACAGTGCCCGCAAACAGACCATAGTGCCGACAGCGCCATCGGGAGCGCCGACGGCGCCGATAGCAGTTTAACAGTTTATGATGAATTTTAGCGGACTTTGGTGGGATTTCGTTCTGTATTAATCATCAGGAGGTGTTTTTAAGGTCCTAAAAATTGCCTTGGACGACCAAAAACTTCCTATTTTTTGAATTCCATGGCCTCAAACTCAAGAAATACTTCCAGGTATGAAGTTTTTAATAGAATAAAGTTTATCAATTTTGACACATAAAGATTATACGACAATATCATTGCAAATAAATAACTTATCAAGGAGAGAGGCTTTGTCTATCACAGATTGATTAATCTAAGTTCTTTGATTGATAAAATCATTGTACAAAGACGATGGGAAGTTTTGTGCTACACTACCGCTGCAGTTGTTGTACCACTATTGAAGGAATTATATGCTAACTTACATGGAATTACCCAAGGAGTTGTCTTCGTACGAGGTAAGGTTGTACCATTTACTCCAGCGTGAATCAATGTGTTGTATATGATAGAAAGCATTTCAATCTATCATTATAAAAGTTTTATCCCTACGAGAGATTTGATGCAAGATGTCTATAATTTTCTGACGGATGAAAGTGATATTTGTGAAATGCGAGATGAAGGATATGTTAGTTTCTCTTCTTCATTGCTTAATCCAATATCGAAGCAGTGGCATTTCTTCATTTTTGCAAAATTACTCCTTACCATGAAGATTGTAGAGTCACCAAAGAAAGTGCTATTTTAAATTATTGCATTCAAATGGAAAAACACATTGATATAGGATTTATCATATTTAAATCTATTATGGGTATTATTATGAATGGACCAATTTATGGACTTGGGCATCCTTCCACAATTTTTCTACTTTGCAGTCAATCATAAGTTTCATATGCAAGTTGTCAGAAAGTTTTATTAACTTAGGAGCCCATGATTCCTATTAATGATAATTATGTTGGGTATGGTAATGAAGCATTAGATTCTATCTTAGATCATTCATCACATGCTTCAACTCCATTAATGCACTAACAGTTGGAAGTTCACTTGTTGTGGAAAAGAACTTAAAGAAAATTGAAAGAGAACTTCAGAGTATTACGAATGCAATAGAAGATCTTAAGTACCTTTTCAATCACCTAGATTGGAGGATGAAAGATAATTTTGATCACACTGAAACATTTGAAGCAGGATTAGTGCGGACGTTTAACGAAAAGGATGGATCGAAGAAAACTTGACAGATCAATTCTCGTACTCACCCTTCTACAATTTGTACGTTCAATACCAGTCTATGGGAGGTATTAGAGGAGAAGAAAGCACTGAAGGTGAGGTAGAATAATTGAAGAATTTGGACTCTCTACTATTTTAAAATACTTATGTATTTAATGTGACTGTGTGGATTTGATTTAGTTTGCTTTGGTTTAGAATTTTGAACTTTGATTGTGTCTATAGTTTTGTGTCAGTGTTTAGTGTTATGGCTTGATTTTGACACTGATTTATAATTTAGTTTGCTTAATATGTGTGAAAGTGTAATTAGAAAAATGAATTTGTAAAAGTGTATTTTTGTATATAAAGGTTAGTTTGTTGTTGTTTGTGAAAATGGTTGTTTGTTATAATGTTGTTTTTGAGTTATTGTTAGATAAAAATTCTATTTAAAAAAATACTAAAAGAACTTTGGAGAAAATTGAAAAGATATTAAAAAGTTGAAAAAAAAATTGAAAAAATGGAATGTTTAGGTCTGCAACGCCAACGACGCTTGCATAGGCGCCGACGACGCCCTCGAACCGAAAACAGCCTTTAACCCTTTAAAATTCATGATTTTCACCGTAAACCACCATTTTTACCCCTGATTCACCTTCAACCTCCAATTTTTGCACCTAGGGCTCACATTTGCTTGGGTTTGTGGCAATTTTAAAGTAAAGGAACTTCAGATTTCATCTTCTCTAGGTAAGAGCTACACTTTGAACTAAAAAAATTTGATTTTCACCAAGGATTTATCTCACATTGTCGTGATCCAAAAAATTTGGAACTTTTTGAGAGGTTTTGAGAAATTTATTTGGTAAAGAACTTATACTTAGTAGATTTAAGTTTAAAGCGTTTTACATTGTGATTTTCAAAATTTTTGAAATTTATTTGGATTCTTATCGAATTTTCTTAGATTTTTCATGGCACCAAGAGCAAGCAAAGGAAAAAAGAAAAGTAGACTAATGAACAAATATTTGTTAGCTTCAAGGCTAGTGCTCAATTCAATAGTCTACTTGAGCATAAATAAAGTAATTCTGTATCATGGTTTTCAAAATCTGGGAGAAGAAGTCGAGTGATTAATCAATGCTCGACAGTGGGAAAATTTCTGTTATTTTACTATTAAAGCAATTATTGGTGTAGTAATGGAATTCTATGCCAACTTTATGGAGGCTTCTGATGATGTTGTTTTTGTTCATGGAAATATGATGGAGTTTTTTTCAGGAAAAATTAATGAGTTTTATCCGTTGGAAGATGTTTAAAGTTTTTGATATAAATCATTTTCTGCTACGAATGAGGCCATAGATGAGATTATTTATTCCTTACTGATGGAAGAGTGACCTGGAAAGTCAAAAATGGTGTTAAGGCAAACCTTCCTCTTTTCATGCTTAATGTAATATCTAAGGCCTGACACTACTTTATTTCTGGAAGAATGATTCTTAAAAATCATCATAGTGAGGTGACCAAGGACAAAGCCATCCTAAATTTTTATATTCAACAGGTGATAAAGATAAATGTAGGCTCTGTTATTTATATGAACACTCGATCTATTGCTCTAGGAGAGACGATTGGTGGTTTGGCACACTCTGCACTTATTTTCACACTCTATGAACAAGCAAGGAGTTGAATTCAGACTTGAGGAAGAGAGGATTGAGCCTCTAAAACCTATTGGGCCTACCAATATAAAGACATATGAATCTCATTTTGATTGAGGATATGGAAGTAAGACCAGAGATATTCCTTCTACTTCAAGGACCCCTACTTCTAGTGACCCTACTAAATGAGAACTTTTAGACCAGAAGATGATCCAGCAGGGATATATCTTAAGAAAGGATCATAGATTGCAAAACATGGAAGCTAGAAATGCTCACACTGATGATTTGATACGACAAAAGTTCAAATATGCTGCTGCTTATGATGATGCGTTGGTGTGATAAATGAAGGGTGATCATTTAGTTCAGTTTCCTACTCAACCTTTTTTTACACCATATCAGTAGCAGAATTTGAATGAGGAATAAGTAGAAGAAGATGATGATTATTGGTGATTTTTTATTTAGTTTACGTTTGATTGTACTTTGTTATTGTATAGTTTGTGTTTGTTATATTGTTGAGACTGTTTGTTAGATTGTGAGACTTTGTTTTGTTGTTATGTTGAGTTGTGAACTGTAGTTTGTAAAACTGTTTTCATTTCTGGAATTCAGTTTAATTTCGTTGTTAGTTTTGTGTATTTTGTTAAATGTATTATAATTAACTCTTTCTCAAAAAGTTTATATGTATCATGTGCAATTTAATGTCTTAAGTCTTGTAGAATTTTATATTAGCACCTACAGTATCTCAGAATTAAGTTTCAAAATTAGAACCTTCAACAGGTATGTCTTTTCTTTATGTATTTAATGTTTTCTTTCAATCTTTATTTTTCAGTTCTTCATGCTAAATCTTTTAACAACTTAAGTTTGGGGGGGAAAGAAAAATTCCTTTTTAAAGAAAGAAACTTAATTTTATTTATCCTCACTTAGCTATATTTTTAAAAATAAATTTAAATTTAACATGTCCTTTGGTATTAGGAATTAACTTTAGATAACTATATTGATGTATATATATATAGTAAACTTAGGTTAAAATTTTTAATTATAAAGGTTAATTTTAGAGATTAAGATATTTGTTATAAGAGAATAAGACTATGTTTTCCTATTTTAAGTAAAGAAATTTGTATTTTTGAAATATTAAAAATCTTAAAGGTACATGTAAGAAGAAAAGAATTAAACTTTATGAAATCTTTAAGCTAATATAACTTTGTTAAGTGAAGAAATGTGACAAGTTTTTGACTTTAAGAAGAGGATAGTGAAGTTCCAAATCATTAAAGTCTATCCATATATAGTATTCCTCACATTAAAAAAAGAGAAGAAAAGAAAAGAAAAGATGAGGGGAGAAGCTTGAGGAGATGCCTAATTAAAAATTGGCTTCACTTGAATCAATTTAAGGAAGAATATTTGGCTACATTTTCTAAACTTTTATTTGAGTATTATCTTATTTAATAGTAAGTCTTATGAAGTTCTTTTTCATATGAATACTTTAAGTGGCTTTAATATGACAATTTGCAATTTTTTTCTTGTAAACAATAGAGAATCAAAAATCTTGGACTTGATTGCTAAATATTCTTATACCTTTAGTATTAACCGGAGTTGTTTTGACTTTTTCTTAAGTTATGCTATTGTATTTAGTGGACTAAGATATGGAAATATAGAAGTTAAATTTTTTACCATAAGTCATATTTTTATATAATATAGGAGTTACTTGAGGACAAGCAACATGTAAGTTTGGGGGATTTTGATACACAAAAAGATATGCATTTTTAGTCTCATATTTTATACTCATTTTTGGTGATATTGCACTTTAATGGAAGGTATTTTTATGTTTTCTTGGAGGTTGTTAATTTTTAGGACTTGAAGCAAAAAGGAAGCAAAAATGATGGAATTTAGAGTAAAAATAGTGTGTTTGAAGAAATGCTCAACACCGACAATGCCAAGAACAGCACCAACGATGCAGACCAATAGAAAAGATGGTGAATTTTACTCAGCATCGACAGTGCCAGAAGCAATGCCGATGACACCATTTGATAGAGAACAATGAATTAAATTGCAGAATACTGGCACCAGAAGATTCGATGATGGATATTTTTTGAAGAGTTTTTGGAGGCACTTATTGGACAAATGACTTTAGGCTTTATTTGGAGCAAAAATTGATCAGAAATGTGACTTTTCTGGACATCTCATCGTCCTAATTCAACCTTCTACCCATTACACATTTTTTTTCATTTTTCATTCCACAACCATTTAGATTCCATTGTTCTTATAGTTTAGAGTTTTGTAGTGAGATTAAGTGTGAACTCTTCTCTAAGACTGTTGGAGAAGGAGAAAATGAGAGATTGCTTCTTCCTACATTTCCTAGAAGAGGCTATAAGGGATTTGCTTTGAGAAAGAGTTTCAGATAAGTGTTGTTTGTTTATTAATGTTGTATGAAGTTTCTTTTATATATGAAATTTGTGTTTTGTTGTATCTTTCTCATGAAGTCTAAGTAGTTTACTTTATCTTTCTTCCTACTCTGAGATATGGTGAAATGAAGAGATAATATGGATGTGCCAATATTAAAATGTAAAATAAATTGTTGTGTTTTTTCAACTCCGAACTTAATTTACTTATCAATATGGCCAATTAAATTATCAAAATATGTTGCAAGACATAAGATCCGGGAAATGGAGTATGAGTTCTACAAAAGAGTGGGGATCACATTTGATTCCATGAAGGATAATTTTTTTCATGGAATTAAGTGAAAATAAATAGGAAAATATACTTTTTTAGTTATAGAATTGGAGAATCTTTTGGGTGACAGGCTAAAATCCATAATTCATTCTTGGTGTTAAAAACTAAAGCGAGAGTTAGCCTTTAAATGAAAGGAAGTGGGGGCTCTGGAGTGGGAGCCAGTATCCTCCTAGTCTAGCCACAATTTAGAGACTAAACATGAGATTAGCCAATGATTTTCTATAACATTGTATTAGAGAATTAAAACTACTCCTATTTGACACAATACTTATTTGAACTATGAATCTCATCTCATTTTACCAAAACCTCATTGTAGTGGGCAAAATGCTTTTTCACATAAGAAATCTTCATCACATAAACATAGTTTAATAGTTTTGTAGTTACTGTTTAAATTTTGTATTTCAACTTTGTTATTAGTTAAATAATTTAGTTCTGATAAATCTCAACATTCAAAATTACTGACAGTAATTTCGTTTTTACCTTCTTTGAATTTCATAGTAAATTTATCATTTCAAATTTAAACCTTCCCTGTGTGATCGATATTTGGGGTTTAAATAAAAAGACTTTTAATACTTGATAATGATACATAGACTTGCATGGAATCCCAACATTATTTGCTTAAATTTATTATTAATAAAATATTGCATCAAGCGTTTGGCACCATTGCATAGAGGAGTCAACTTTAAAATTTTCACACAACTATATTCTCGGGATCAAGTTTTCTGCACCGTTGTCAGGGAAGGTAATGATAAATTAAATAGATTTGGTAAATTAGGAAATTTAGAGATAATTATATAAAAAAGACAATAGATTCATTGGGTTAACTGACAGAAGGTTGCTAACCCAGCAATGGCTGGGGGGATTGGCTTCAAGGGCATGGTATTTCTCCACAAGTAAATCTATGTAAACTCTGGATTAAATTCAGGTAGCAACACTCCTTACGGGCTATATACATGAAGGCTAAATATTGTAAACATTCTCACCCCAGATTAGCTAGTAGAAAGTTGGGGGATTCCAAATATTGGGTACAAATGCTAAAAGTCAGACAACAAGCTGAGGACCTCTTTCTACGGGATCTGGGCTATGGTAAAATTCATTTTTGCCTAGACAAATGGTGCCCTCAGGATTTGCTATTGCTTATATCTACTGTAATCAATAAATATCTTCTATTTTCTGACTGTTGGAATGAAAAATCTTGGTGTTTAAATACCCTCCAGTCACTGATAAATCCTACAGCTGTTGTGTGTATTTCTAAAATGCAGTTTAACAGAGATATTGATGATAAGTTGGTTTTAAGAATTGCAGAATGCAATCACTGTCTAAAACTATCTATTCCAATATTATTAGACATCTAATTGTCTAAATAGAGAGATGTCTAATAAAAGGGATGGTCAAGTTATCTCCCTTCAAAAGAAAATCTAAAGAAGGATAAATAATCTTGCTGATGAGAGTCTATTCACGGTGAAGCCCAAGCCTTACCAACAAATTCGCAGGTCTATTACCATCCCTAGGAATATGGGATAATACAATATTAAGTCCCATCGCCATGTTATAAATATCAGTAGTCCAATATACTAGATTTCAAGGACTAGTCATAAGACCATTCAGAATATTAATTATGATGAGGGAATCAGACTCAACCCAGAGCCTCCCCGTGTCACACCTCCTAGCAAGGGAAATGGCCTAGAAGACAACCTAAGATTTAGCTTCCAACGGATCCTTTACCCATGTTGGTGAATAAAAGATGAATAAGCAAACACCATTACTATCTCTGAAGACCCCTCCATACCAACATACGGGGCCAAGAAGCTTTCGTTTGTATTGACTTCAACCGAATCATTAGGGGAGGACCTCCAACATATCAGGGATAACTTGGAAGGCTTAGAAACACGATGAACTGATTGAACCAGAATATCAAGAAATTTTTAGTACTTGGAAATTTTTTGAATATACTAAGCAGTTGTAAGTAATCCCATTAACCTCTAGCCTAGCATCCTCATATTTGGTATTATTTCTAGTCATCCACTTAAACCATACAACAATACAAGGCACAACAAATACATGATAGTCCAAACAATCTTTCCAGCAATGACAAAAGTTCATCCAAGTCACTTGTAAAGTAGAGATCTTTAACTTGGTTAGAATGAACCTCCAGACCTTTTGAACCACTATACAATTAAAAAACATATGATGTAGGGACTCCTCCTCCATCCTGCACAACACACACAAAGAAGGACCCCTTAATCCTTTAAATATCAAGATATCATCCATGGGAAGAAGTTTATGAAATAACCTCAAACAGAAAAATGACATTGGTGATCCCCAACTGACATCCTGCCGAGGAATGAAATTATCACAATATAAGATGCCAAAGTTTGGGACTGACTTTTTTTAACCACTCTTCTATCCTTCTTTGATGGAAAAATTGGGATTTTTAGAATACCATTTATCTAAGAAAGACTAACCATGGTATGAAGTGCCTGTAGATTACAGGCAGCATTAACCCAAAGATCAGCCACATGCAAAGACTCATCAACAACTAATGGGCAATTAGGAGCCAGTTTGCTATCCAAAATCAAATTGTCCAACCAAAAGCTAATATTACCTTCAACCACTTCCCATATGAATAGATTTTCTGCCTTAACCCTGAACTTCAGCATATTGGTCCAAATTCTTGAATCCCCAATTTTCCTTTGCACCAAAGAAGGATGAAGCTCTTTACAGTATTTACCTATCATATATTTGGCCCATAATGATAATCGTGCTCTAAACTTAATCCACAGCTTACAAAAGCTGGTTCATATGATTTGTTGGAAGCTTTTAAAACCCAAACCACTAACTCTGGTAGCTTTACAGACTTTCTACTAATTGACCCATTGAGCTTGTTTCCTTTGACCTGTCTAAAGAAATCTATTAAAGATCCTTTCAAGAGTAACCTGAGTCAGTTTTTTCATCACAACCATCTGAGATAAATATGAAGGGCGGGTATCTAAAACTCTTTTCAATAGTGTAACTCTACCACTATTTCAAAAGAAAAGAGTTCACCCAACACTAAGCTTATCCTGAACCATCTCTATAATGTGATCAAATTGGATTTGCTTAGTTCTCCATTTTATTAGATAGGCTGCCAAATACTTCAGGGGAAGGGAATTAGTATAAAAACCAGTAAGCTCAGATATCTAGTGTTTAATATCAAGTTTGACTCTATGGCTGAAAACAACCATACATTTCTGAGAGTTAAAATGCATGTCAGAGCAGGATTAGAACTTCTCTAAGCATTGAAGAATTAATTTAACAATAAGCTTAGTAGCTTTTGTAAATAAAGTAACATCATCAACAAAAAGCCAAGTGATTAATAATCATGTTAGAATTGTGACTATACAAAGTATGAGGAGCCCTGAAGCCATATGATTAAGCAATCTAGAAAGATAATCAAAGGCTAGAATGAAACTAGTGAGAGATAATGGATGTCCTTGTTTGATACCTCTTGAAGCAATAAAGAAACCATGAGAACTGCCATTGATAAAGATAGAATGATAGTTGTTAGACAACCATCTATTGATAAGAGATATGAAGAAGGTAAGAAACCTCTAGCAGTGAGCCCCTCCTTAATGAATCCCCAATGTATGGTGTCTTAAGCTTTTCTAATATCCAATTTAAAGATCACATTGCCACCTTTGCACTATTTATCCTAATCCAGTACCAATTCCTGAGTCAGCAAGACATTAGCCACTATACTTCTGCCCTTTACAAATGTAGATTGATTATCACTAATAAGCTAAGAAAGGTGAGGTTGAATTCTATCAGCTTCCACCTTATTAATGATTTTAGACATCACATTAGTGAGGCTAATAGGTCTAAAATGCTCCCATTTATGCTTAGCTTTGTCTTTGGGTACCAAGGCGATGGTAGAACATGTAAAGTAAGTAGGAAGATCAGTGCCCCTAAAGAAGCTCTGGACAGCCCCTATTACATAATACTTAATAATATTCCATGCCTTCTTGTAGAAGTCAACAATGAAACCATCTGGGCCAGCAACTTTTCAACTGTCAATAGAGACTAAAGTAGACCAAATCTCATTCTCATCAGGCACAAATGCAAGATCTAGGTTCTTAGTATAATCCACATACTGACTGAAAAGTTCCTTCTGAATAGGGGTTCTAGTAGTCTGTGGTTGAGTAAAAGTTTTTTGGAAGTAGCTCATAGTACTAGAAGCAATGGACTCAACAGTGTTAAACCAAGTTCTAGTATGATCTTGGATCTTATAGATTGTATTGCACTTCCTCCTATAATTAATACAAGCATAAAAATATTTGGAGTTTTTGTCCCTCTCACAGAATTTAATTTTGGCAGCTTTTTGGGCATAATACTTCTCTTGCACGACAATGACATTCATCAGAACTTCATTAGCCACAAAGAGGTTTGAGCTAACATTTGTATTAGTTTCGAACTAATTCTCAAACTGAGCCACAGCTCTTTAAGCTTCTTGCACCCTAAAATTAATATGGCAAAAGACATTCCAATTCCAATGGGAAAGGTGCTTCCCTAGTTTCTTTTGAAGCATCCACAGTTTAATCCAAGGATTCTGATGAGTACAATCCTTCCAAACTTGGGTCACCAGATGAAGGAAATTAGTATGTGAAGATCACATGTTAAGTACCTAAAATAAGATTTGCTTTTTGAGGGGGATGATAAAATGGTAATGAAAAGGGGTCTATGATCAGAGCCAGTCATAGATAGGTGGTGAAATAAAGTACGAAGGAATTCCCTCAGCCTGACATCATTAACCAATATTCTGTCCAGTCTTTCCAGCAGATGTCCTCTTCTCCAAGTATATTTTGGGCCATTAAAGACCAAATCAAATAAACCAGCTGACAGAATTTTATCATTAAAGCTATTGATCATATTAGGTCAGGAGGCCAGCCCCTAAGTTTTTATTAGAAGAGGACGGGCAGTTAAAGTCCCAACCAACTAACCAGGAGGAACTAAATGATCTGCTAATATCCTTAAGTTAGCTCCATAGATCCTATCTAGCCAAGGGAGAACAACCAACATAGATGAAAGTGGGCTGACCATAACTACCACCAAGATTAAAATTCAGATGAAGAAATTGGCATTGTCCCCCAACATAGTACAATAAATTTCTTTCCTATAAAGTATCCAAATTTTATTTTTAAGGTTAGAAAAAAGGTGAAAACCATGGAATTTTTTTAGAATTCTGTGATGGTGTTTGGAAACAATATGTTCCAAGATAGCAATAATCCAAAACTTGTACATCCTATTAAGAGAAAGAAGTTTATTAAGGGATCAAAGATGAGCCAATCCCCTAACATTCCAGCACAAAATAATTATCATCCAAATGAAGTGCATTTCCCCATCCTTCTAGTTCTTACCAGAGATTCCAAATTTTCTTGTTGAGGAGCTTCCTCAACTACTGACAGTGCGCCATTCAAGAAGTTCTTTAACTCTTGGGCTCCTTTCTTTTTCTTTCTAGACTTCTGAATTTGCCATTCCTCCTTAATTGTTAAATTCATATGTTGAACCAAATTGTTATCCAAAGAAAAGCCCCAATTAGGCTTAATTACATGTTCCTAAAGCATCTTAATAGCTGACTACCCTACATGAGCCTGACTGGGTTCAACCTCCACATGTTCCTCATTTTGACCAATTTCTATTTTAGTGATCCTTTGAGTGGGAGCACAGTCAGAAGTCCCCACCATAGGAATAGTGGTGTAAGTAATCCCCAAACCCTCCCATTGAGTAACCATAAGGGAGATATTATTAGCCACTGTTCAGAATTCTTGTTGAATTGTAAAGCGTGTTCAGATGTCTTGTCATCTTGCATCCCTTTGTCAATAGGAGGCACTAGAACATCACAACCCTTACGGGCACCTTCCTGCCCTTTCCTTAAATTGGGATGCAGCCTGAACATCTATCATCAGTATGTCCAAAAATTTTACAGTGATGACAGTAATAAGGTCTTTATTCAGCTATGATTTTTTGCTAGTACCCATTATGTTCAGTTCCTAGCCTAATCTTCTCCACTGCAGCAAGAGTGATATCTCTTTTAATCAAGATTCTTTCCATTGAATGTCTAGACAAATTAAAAGTGCGAACATCCAATTTCAAGGGTCTTTCCAAAGCTTTTCCAATATTTAAGAGAACTTTCTGATTAAAAAAATGCAATTTTAGACCAAAAAGATTGAACCCAATGGGAACTATGGGGAGCTCTTTACTAGCGTCAAAATCTTGTGAGCACTTAAGAAGCTTCATAGAGACCCCATCAATTTGTAAAATCTATTTAGAAAACAAACAAGCATAGTCTCCCGCTTGAGATTGGCTGATTAAGATATGCCTTCTATCTAATAAACCCACTCTCCACGCCCCATTTAATTTAAAGCTATCCAAGAACTTTCGAATGGTCTCCAATTTAGGATGCCCAAGTTGAAAATTACCAATAAGTGAAAACTTGCATCCATCAGTGAGCCCGTGAAGATCTTCCTCTGTATAGAAAATAGCTAGTTTACCTCCTTTTCTGCTTATAGGCTTAAAAATGGGGTTAGCACCCTCATTGAATGATTGAGGAAAAACTAGTTCATCATAGTCTTGAATAGTGTCAAAACCCTAGCCAACTATATCAGCAAAAGTAGCATTTGCCCTCTAAATATTGGTAGCGAAATCCAATGCATTAGGATCAGCCATCAGGGAAGAAGAGAATTAAACGCAAAGACAAAGAAAGCACCCCCACAGCAAGAAGCCAGTAAAACCAATGGAACAATAAATTAAAACTTCAACTCGCCTGAAACGAGGGAAAATCCAAGAGACCACAGCAAGTAGCAAGACAAAATCCACAAACACTCTAAAAATAAAGGAGATGAACTAAGAAAAGCAGAAACAACTCTACAGCAAGAGCAATAGTCAACCATCCCACAGAAACCCTAGCAGAGCACCAAAGAAGACAACCACCATTTTTTATTATATGTATATATAGACACACACACACACACACACACACACACACACACATAAGGCTTATATTTGGTGATATTGCACTTTAAAAAAAGGTATTTTCATTCTTTATAGCAGTTCTACTAAAACTAGGCATTTGGAACATAAAGAAAGAAAAAAGGACAAAATTTGGAGTCAAAAAGTAGCTTTTTGAAAAATTAAACTAGCACCTAAGCACCAAAACTGGTGCTTAAGTGCCAAAATCCATAGAATGCGGTGCCTAGGCGCCATATTTGGGCGCTTAGGCACCAGAGATGGTTATTTTCACAATTACATTGAATTTGGTTCAATTTTGAAGGGGTGCCGAGCAAGACTCTTTGAAAATTTGTTCCTACATTATAAAAGAGTGTTTTTATGTCAGAAAAGGGGGGGCATGTGTATCAAATGAGTGTGAGAGTTTAAAGAATGTTAGATAGGACCTTCTCTAAGAGTTGTAAGAGGAGTGGGAAAGAGAGATCTAAGAGAGAATTGAGTATTATTATAAAAAGAGAAACTCATTCAAAGAAAGTTCAAAGGATTTACTAGGGTAAGAGATCAAGTTAAGATGTTTTACTTTACTATTTTTTTTTGTTTTGCAAACTTTTTTTATATATGAAATTCATGTTTTGTTGTTTAATCCTCATGAATTTTAAGTAGATTTCTTTGTCCTTCTCCCTACATAGAGATATAGTCATGGGAAGAATCAAGATTTTTGTGCAATACTATAATTTTTTAATTGTGATGATTCAAATTCTGAACTTCAATTAGTTTTTTATCTTGCCAAATGAATTGTTAAAATTTGATGTGAAACATATGATTCGAGTAGGTTATGCTTTCTACAACAAAGAATCAAATTTGATTTCATGGGTGAGAATGTAGTCCATGGGGTTGAGTCAAAATAAATAAATAAATATTCATTGATGGTCGTAGAATAGGAGATTTTAGGGTGATAGATTAAAATCCCCAATTTGGTCCAAGCTTTTGGAAACAAAAATTAGATGTTTGCCCTCATGTGAGGGGAACGTAGGAATTCTGAAGTGAGAGTTAGAATCATCCCAGACTAACCATAGATTTTAGGACCAAACACTGGATTAGAAAATGTTCTTTGTTGCTTATAAAAATGATTAATAATATTATTTCTCCTATTTGATAGAATACAGTTTTCTACAATTTAATAATTCACTAACTATATTTTCATCGAAGGGGAAAGATACATTCTTAAATTTGAACTCTTTGTCACAAAACATAGTTTAGTTTTAGTAAATTTAACTTTAAAGTTTAGAGATTTGTGTGGTAAACATTATTTCTTTAGCTGAATTAAACAAATTTTGACCTGCTTACTTAATTTTTCTATAGTTTTAATATTGTGTCTTTGCGTTATAACTATAAGAATTTCACCTCTTTGTGGGATAGATACTTAAGACTCCACTAGAGCCCTTTAATACTTAAGCAATATGTATACTTTTGTTTGCAACCTAGTGATGACTTGAAATTAAAAGTACACATTAATTCACTAGGAGTGGGAGCTTTAAATATTTTAAAAGAGAAAACTAATTATACTGAATTAAATTTTATTTTAATTGATCTGTGTATTTTATAGTATTGCTGCCATGTGTTTTGTGGTGTTGAAAAACATTTATCGCACAAACAAATCCAGACATAAAGTTTTTGGTGATGTTGCTGGGGAGGTTGCAGTAAATTAACTAAAAGACTTTGTTCAAACTATATTTTAAAAAAAATTAAAATAAAAAATAATATATTTAAAAAATGGCGGCGCCTAGGGTTTGTATTGGCTTTGGCATCTCAAGCGATTTTGAGTTCCCACTTCTCTTCAATGGCTCGTGAGATCTCTCTCGCTTTCAGATTTTCTTTTATGCACTTAGATTTTTGCTATGTAGCCTAACTCTCGTTCCTTTGTTGATGTGATTTTAGAGGGAGGTGGTGCATCTTCTGGCTCTATTTCTCACATGTTTCCACAAGTTTTTCATGACTCTCTAAATGCTGGTGGAGAGTATTCATTTGTTAAGAAACTTGGAAAAAAAATGGTAAATTGACAATGTTTATCTCTGAAGTTGAATCGAATATTTTGGCATCCTCTTGTCGTTTGGCTTTGGTTGGAAAGTTTTCTTTTGAGATTCCAAAATTAGAGATTATCAAGAGAAAGTTTTGTTTGCTTAAATTAAAGAGTAGTGGAAAGTTGGTGTGTTGGATGGTAGAAACATTTTGATTCAGTTAGCCAATGATGAGGACCACATGATGTTGATTGTGAAAAGATCACTGAAAATAAAAAAATCATATTATGAAAATCCTTAAATGGTCCGTTAACTTTGATCCAAAAGCTAAAATACTTATTTTGCATATTTGGATTCATTTTCTTGGGCTTAAATTACATTTATTCAACCACAAAGTTCTATTTTATCTTGCTGCTGCATACGGGAAACCATTAAAAATGGATAGTGCTACTTTCAATATTACTAGACCCTCTGAGGCATGTGTTTTAGTGGAAAGGGATATCACTCATCCCTTATGTGATGAGATCAAGATTGGATCTCAGCATTAGAGATATTGGCAACCTGTTGAAATAGAGAGGCATTTCCCTTATTGCACCAATTGTTCTTTGTTTGGCCGTCACATCTCTCATTTTTATCATTTAAACCCTCAAATTAAAGCATCCTTCATCAACAAACCTCCTCCTCCTAGCATTAATACCGAACCACCTAATCCACCAATTATTAATGAACATGATAGGGAGGATGATAGGCCTTTGCATAATTTTGAACCAACTATGGAGGCTATGTTTACTAATAATGATTTGCAAATGCAGGGTGAGGACAATCCTAGTACTTCTGAATCTGTTCAACCTTTTTTTACTGTTAATAGTAGTCTTCCTATTACACACTCTTTCACTAATCTCAACAGGGATAACATGGCTGAAAACTTGGGGCAACAAAATTAACAAGTTTCGCTTCCATCAGTACCAGTGGAAACCTCACATGACCTTCTTCAAGATGCCCAGGGGCAACACAATGAACAAATTTTGCTTCCGCCCATATCTGTGGAAATCTCTTCTGATCCTCTTCAAGATGCCCAATACTCTTTGGAGGGTGAGTGGCAGGTTCAAACGCATGCTAAAAAGAAAGCAAAAAGGAATAATGAACTCTCAAGTTTAAATGCTTGCAGTATTATTCAGGAAGGTATTTATTATTTAGATGGCGAACAATTAGTAACTCTTCTAGGTTTTCTTGGAGGGCTGGCTTAAGAAATAAAGTTTAACATTATGATTTGGAGCATTAGGGGAGTGGCAGACCCTTCCTCCCTTAATAGTCTTAAATATAAAATTCTTAATTTTTCCATTTTGGAACCTCTTGTTCATTTCAATAGACATAAGATTTTAAATAAATTTAAAGGATTTTAGTCTCATTGCAATATAAATAACATGATTTAGGTTTTTTGGAAGTGCAAAATCACTTTATATATCATCAAAGATGTGGAGCAATTTGTTTTAACTCATTTTTAGATGGAATAATTTCATGTTTGGGGCACTTTTGTTTATGCCAACTCTCTTTTGCCAGACAAATATTTACTTTGGAGGAAACTTGAAATTTTTGGTAGTCTATCTCTGAAAATTTTTTGTTGAAGGAGAATTTAAAATGATTATGAATGAATCTGAGAAAAAAGATGGTGGCATAGTTGATATTTCTCCTCTTAATTGCTTTTGTAATTCTATTGTCGGAGCCGGTTTGTTTGATCTTGGCTATTCTGGATCTCCTTTCATGTGGAGAAGATGTTTTCTTCAACAAAGACTTGATAGTTTCTTGGCTAACTCATCTTTTCTAAATTGCTTCTCGATTTCCAAAGTCCAGCAATTAAACTATGCCTCCTCTGATCATAATCCTATTCTCCTTACTCTTGCTTTTATTGATAAACTTGCTATATCTTGATTTAAATTTCTTAACATTTGGACTTCTCATGATACTTTCTTAGGTACAGTGCAACGGGTTTGGTATTATGATGGTGGCGGTACTCCTTGGTTTATACTTTGGCAATTGCATAAAAAATTGTCTGCTCATCTCCCTCAGTGGAACCACCAGATTTTTGATAAAGTTCATAATAAAGTTCTAGAGGCTCAGATAGTGGTTAATCAATTAGAGACTCAGGATATCAGCACTTCTGACATGGTGGATTATACTGCCCATGCCCATTTGACTTTATTAGAAGCTATAAATATGGAGGAAACTCTACTTCAACAAAAAGTAAATGATCTACATTTTACAACTAGTGATAGAAATACTAATTATTTCCATGCCAATCTTAATCATAAAAGGAACATGAATTGCATTTTAAAAATTAAGAATGCAGAGGGTCAAACCTTAACTGAATTGGTTGATATTGAGAATAGTGTCGTGCATTATTTCAAAGAACTTTATCATCATAACCCTTTAGTCAACCCGGTTGACTCTAATACTTTTGTTAATGAATTTGATTACATTAATTGTCTTTATTTAGCCCATGTTCCAGATGAAGAGGAAACTCTTTCTACTTTCAACTCCATTAGTTCCAACAAGTCTCTTGGACCCGATGGTTTTTCCTCTTCCTTTTATGTTACTTGTTGGGACATCATAAAGAAGGAATTTGTTAATGCTATACAAAGTTTCTTTATGGGGGTTGATCCTGCTAAATATTTAAGCTCTTCCTTGATTGCTCTTATTCCTAAAGGAAATGACAAAATTACTTGGGATAACTTTTGTCCCATCTCTCTCATCACTGTCATCTCAAAGATGTTGAGTAAGATTATTGTTAGCAGTTTGTAGCCTCACCTCTCACACTTTATATCTCCTCAACAATCAACTTTTATAAAAGGAAGAGAAATTACGGATAATATCTAGCTTTCCCAGGAATTTATTGAAGACCTTGATAAGAAATGTAGAGGGGGTAATATGGTTTTCAAACATGATATCAAGAAAGCCTTTGATACTATCGGTTGGGACTTCATTCTTAACATTGTTCAATCTAAAGGTTTCCAAAGTGAATTTTTCTTGCTTATTAAAAGGTGGTTAGCCAATAACCACTACACTATTCTGGTTAATGGTCAATCATATGGCTATTTTTCTGCTCATAGAGGAATCAAGCAAGTAGATCCTCTATCCTTTACCATCTTTATTATTTCTTTTAATTATCTATCATGGCTTTTTAATAATTTGCATCTAAATCATCCTCACTTTCAATACTCTCATAAATCACGAATTATGATTAGCCACCTTGCATGTGCTGATGATGCTATATTATTCTCTAATGTTAGTAAGCCTTCTATTAAAGCAACTATGACTCTGCTTAAGGAATTTCAGGATGCTTCTGATATACATTTTAACTTGGATAAATGTTATTTTTACTTTGCTGACAAGGTTAATCATAATATTGAAACTTGGGCCTCTGATTATACTCATTGTAAAATTACCAAGCTACCTCTGAAGTACCTTCGGGTGAACCTACTAAAGAGGAGAAAGAAACAAACTCAAATGGATGATATTGTGGACAAAGTTAAATCCAAAATCAATTATTAGAGAAATATTTTTTACTCTAATTGAGGTAGGCTCATTCTTCTTAAAAGTGTCTTATGTAGCCTTCACTTATATTTGATTCAGCTGCTTAAAATTAAAATGAACATCCAGAAAACTCTTAAGGTTTTTTTAACAAGTTTCTTTGGAGAGGCAACAGATCTTCTAAGATTTGGGCTAACTAGAAGAAGAGTTATAAGCCACGTGCTTCTGGGGGTCTTGGGTTTAAAACCATTCAACATATTATTGATATAAATATGTGCAAACTTTGGTACAAATTTCGAGCCAGAGATTCCTTATGGTCTCAATATATGCATCAAAAATACTGCACATATAACCATCCTTCTACTATCAATTAGAAAAAGAGGGATTCTAAAATTTGGAATGCCATCACTCTTGCTCATTATGTTGATTCTCAATTCATTTTTTGGGATGTAGGAGATGGGAAAAATTCTTTCCATAATGATCATTAGGGAACTTCTCGGTTTTCAAATTTGCCTCACTCTACTTCTGAGGAAGATCTTCTAGTTTTGGACTGCTGGACTGATGGGAGCTGGAACATTCCTAAATTGTGGTCTTTAGTAGGGGAGGTGGCCCCTTATATTGCTAATATCCCAATTAATGCTGAAACCAATGATGTCCCTATGTGGAAATTTTGGTCTAGAGTTTTCTTCACTAAAATGATTTATTCTCATTTATATAACTATCCTCAGTGGATTTGGAGTAACTATATTTGGCACCAATTTCTCTACCTTTCTATCTCTTTCTTTATTTGGAGATTGTTTCACAATTTCCTCCCTCTTGATGTATCCTTAAAATGAAGGGTTTGAGAATTACTTCCTTTTGCTATATTTGTAAGAAAGAGGCTGAATCATCCAACCATCTTTTTTAGGACTATACAATTGCTAAAGATGTTTGCCATAGGCTGGGGTGCTATTTTGGCATATGATGGCCTCCTAATTTATGTCTTAAGAGTATCCTTGCAATTTGGAAACTTTCAAAGCAATCTCAAAATAAACTTTCCTACTTTCCCATTAATGTTCTTTGGTTCATTTGGGTGGCTAGAAATAGCCATAAGTATGAAGCCTCTCCTGACACACCTAATACTACTGTTGCTCTTATTGTGGCTAACTTTCTCAAAGCAGCTAAAGGTGTTGGTGGTGCTTATAATTTGCTTCAACTTGGCAATGGTAAGAGACAAATTTTGATAAATTGGAGACCATCTTCCCATGGTTGGACCAAAGTAAATATTGATGGCAGCTTTAATAGTGAAGTTGTAGGGATTGGTGGCTTGTTTCGAGATTTAAATGGGTAGTGCCATGTTTACTTTTCTTACTCTGCATTGCTTCAACTCCTCCAGAAATCGAAACAATGGTTGCTCTGACAACTATGCATGTGGTAATTTTTTTTAGTTTTTTAAATATTATGTTGGGAACTGGTTCTCAAATTTTGTTTCACATTTTAATGGGTAAGATAAAACCCCTTTGGAATCTTATAATTTAGTTGAATTGGATCAATAATTTGGAGGCCACTTCTCATATTATTGTTCAATATACTTTTATACATAGAGAAGGTAACGCTCTTGCGGATTGGTTAGCAAACAAAGGGCATATTGGTATTATTATTGGAGTCACTCCTCCACCCCCTCTTTATAAACTAATTCCTAGTGATATTTTGGATGCCCCCTTTATATGACATTAACGTGGTTTTAGATTATGGTTACTGACATTGGATTATGGCTGACGGATTACATGCTGGACTGATGGGAGCTGGAATATTCCTAAATTGTGGTCTTTAGTAGGGGAGGTGGCCCCTTATATTGCTAATATCCCAATTAATGTTGAAACCAATGATGTCCCTATGTGGAAATTTTGGTCTAGAGTTTTCTTCACTAAAATGATTTATTCTCATTTATATAACTATCCTCAGTGGATTTGGAGTAACTATATTTGGCACCAATTTCTCTACCTTTCTATCTCTTTCTTTATTTGGAGATTGTTTCACAATTTCCTCCCTCTTGATGTATCCTTAAAATGAAGGGTTTGAGAATTACTTCCTTTTGCTATATTTGTAAGAAAGAGGCTGAATCATCCAACCATCTTTTTTAGGACTATACAATTGCTAAAGATGTTTGCCATAGGCTGGGGTGCTATTTTGGCATATGATGGCCTCCTAATTTATGTCTTAAGAGTATCCTTGCAATTTGGAAACTTTCAAAGCAATCTCAAAATAAACTTTCCTACTTTCCCATTAATGTTCTTTGGTTCATTTGGGTGGCTAGAAATAGCCATAAGTATGAAGCCTCTCCTGACACACCTAATACTACTGTTGCTCTTATTGTGGCTAACTTTCTCAAAGCAGCTAAAGGTGTTGGTGGTGCTTATAATTTGCTTCAACTTGGCAATGGTAAGAGACAAATTTTGATAAATTGGAGACCATCTTCCCATGGTTGGACCAAAGTAAATATTGATGGCAGCTTTAATAGTGAAGTTGTAGGGATTGGTGGCTTGTTTCGAGATTTAAATGGGTAGTGCCATGTTTACTTTTCTTACTCTGCATTGCTTCAACTCCTCCAGAAATCGAAACAATGGTTGCTCTGACAACTATGCATGTGGTAATTTTTTTTAGTTTTTTAAATATTATGTTGGGAACTGGTTCTCAAATTTTGTTTCACATTTTAATGGGTAAGATAAAACCCCTTTGGAATCTTATAATTTAGTTGAATTGGATCAATAATTTGGAGGCCACTTCTCATATTATTGTTCAATATACTTTTATACATAGAGAAGGTAACGCTCTTGCGGATTGGTTAGCAAACAAAGGGCATATTGGTATTATTATTGGAGTCACTCCTCCACCCCCTCTTTATAAACTAATTCCTAGTGATATTTTGGATGCCCCCTTTATATGACATTAACGTGGTTTTAGATTATGGTTACTGACATTGGATTATGGCTGACGGATTACATGGCTGTTGTTTTTTAGTTTATTCTTTAGGAATCTTGTGGATTTTCTATTTCTATCATATTTCTGCTATATTACTTTTTTGCATAATTCTCTGCACGTTGTTTTATACGGAGGATACAGTAAGGGTTCCTTTTGGTTATTTTTTGAGAAAGATTGCCTTTTTCTCATAAAGGTTTGGCAATTTGCTTCTGGTTTCTGTAGGTACTGGAATTTTTTCGACAGGTTTCTCTTCCCGAGTTATACTATTTGCAATTACTTTAAGATCTTGAGGGTTGGGAACCTTGGGATCGTGTTTCAAAAATTTTAGATGCTTTACTTTGCTTTAGTTTAGCTTCTTTTTCTCCTTATTTTTGGTGCAATATCGGGAACTTTATGTGGTTCTTATTTAACCTTGACAAGGTTAATTTTTCCTTAAAGAATTATATTGTCGGAGACACATTGAGCTTCTCTATATTGATTTAGAAGCTTGGGAAAACTTCTTTTTATTGTGTTTCATATAAGCAGTCATTTTGCCTAAATACTAGCTACATAATTTGACATTCTAATGAGATGCCTGCAGTGGTCTCCTTTTTTATGATAGTTGGGTATTTACGAGGTGGTTTTGGCCTGTTTATTATGCCTTGCATCTTTTTAGGCTGTTAGCTAGCAGGGAAAGATTTGATTTTTGGATTTGATATATTTTTATGCTATTTGCCTCTACTCGGTATGGTCATTGGTTGCACCCTTTACCACAAATCCCCCATCAATTTTTGGAGGCCCATGGCTCCAAAATTTTTAGTGCTGGAACTTCTTCTTTGGTTGGAGACCCAAGGCTCATGTTACGTATTTTCCTTGCACTACCTTTCAAAAATTATGATTTCAATGTATTTTGGTTCCTAGGATGCCTCAGTTTTTACATTCCCTACAACATATATACAACTTGGTCTTTATTGCTCGCTACCTTATTTCTTTGCCACCAGGATGCTTTTAAGTTTCTAGACAGTTCTTTCTTACAGGTTTCAAGCTGTAGTTACCTTGCTTTTTTTTATGCTCTCGATGTAGACTCCAGATACTTTGCATGAAGTATTTTTGGACTTACAACTCGCACACCTTTTGTTGCTATGTTTTTAAATGTTTTTATGGGGCATACTTATTTAGTTTGGTATGCATTTTGTTGGGATACATGTAATTTTGAGAATGATTTCTTTTTTGCTCTTCTTTTTTTTCTTTTTTGCGTGGAGTTGTAATGCGGAAGGAGAAACCCCTAGGACTTCATGTATTTCTTTTTATTTTGCCCCCCCCCCTTTTCAGATTTTTTACATTCCCTACAGCAGATATAAAACTTGGTCTTTATTGCTCGCTACCTTATTTCTTTTCTATAGAAGTCAGCAATAAAGCCATTAAGGCCAGCTGCTTTTGAGTTGTCAATTGTGTACAAGGCTTCCCAAATTTCCTCATCTGAAGGGAGTTCAGTGAGATTGAACTGACTAGTGTAACTTGATTCTTCAGTAAAGTAGTCTTCATAATCAGTAATGAGATCAGCTGAAGAGTTCAGGAGGGATTTGTAGTACTTAACAACATCCTTAGCTATAAGTTCATTGTCATTAAGTCATCTGCCCTCAGTAGAATAAATGAAGTGTATGGTATTGCACTTCCTCTTGTAACTTGTGTAAGCATGGTAGAACTTAGTGTTTCTGTCCCCTTTAGTAAAAATGTTAATAAAAGCTTTCTGTTTGAGTAGCATATCTTGGATGTCAATAGCTTTATTCAAATTACTCTGGGAAATAAGTGACTTAGTTTTAGTGGCAGTATTATTCTGAACAACAACCTCAAGTCTCTTAACTTCCTTCTCAGCAGATAAGGCATTGGAAAAGACATTTCCAAAAGTCTCCCAACCCCACTTCCTCAAAGCTTTGCTAGTTTTCTAATGAAGAAGGCTGAGCTTAATTAAAGGATTGGTATGATAAATTCCCATCCAGTTAGAAGCAACACAGTTGATGAAAAGGGGGTGGGTAGACCACATATTTAGGTATCTGAAAGGTGGGTGGAGTGTGGTAGTACTAGGTGAAGTTATGGATATAAGGAGTGGTCTATGAACTGAACTAGTGAGGGTTAGGTGGGTAATAAAAGTAAGGAGGTAGTTCTTTTGCCAGTGGTCATTTACTAACATCGTGTCAAGTCTTTCCCATTGGAGACCCCTCTTCCAAGTGAATTTAGGACCCTGGTATCCCAAGTCAAACAAACCAGCATGCTGAATTTGATCATTAAAGTAAGTCATTTTGGACAGGTTGGGAGGTCTCCCTCCAGATTTCTCAGCTGCATTAGTGATATAATTGAAATTTCTACCTACCATCCATGCAGAGTTCATATTAGTGTTGATGAGATGTAAGCCCTCCCAAAGCTCCTGTCTATCAACTTTTAGACTTCCAGCATAAATAAATGTAGCATACTCTAGATGGCCTTGTACAAGAAGTGATAGGTGTATGAACCGTGGATGATTTATTATAATGATCCACTATATTTCTTTCCTACAAAATAACCAAATTTTTTTATTTTTTTTGGCATAGTGAGAAAAACCAAAGAATTTGTTAATAATTCTCGGTGAGTTTTGTTGAACCATAGGTTGAAGTATAGCAAAGCACCACAATTTATATTTTTTGTTAAGATAAATCAGTCTTCTTAGAGACAGGGGATGGGCAATGCCCCTTATATTCCAACACAACATATTAATCATTGGAGGGATTGTAATGGGGAGAAGGCTGAGATCTTGATCTAGTCCTTCCTCTAGAAGGAGGAGGTCCTCCCATCTTCAGAGCTTTTGTGTACCCTTAATTTCTGAACTTCTGACAGAACTTTTTTCTTCTTCTTAGATTTTTGTGTTTGTCATCCTTTTCCATTAGGTGTTTCATCTCATCTATGTCTTTCTTCTCAGGGGCTTCTATAACAGGAGTAGCTTTCTGGTTGATCTCCATGGATTTCACAACCTCATCTAATGGAACATATAGAGGTGTTATAATATTTATTTGGTTCTCCTCCTCCCTGATTTGTCTGGGGGAAATATTAGTGGGATCAGGGGAGTCAAAAGGAGCTATAGAGCTTTTGGGTGTATCTAGCATGTCTTCCAAATTTCCAGTTGGAGACGGTTCCACACCAACTGTAATCTTTGGGGGAGTAGGCTGAGTATTCCTTTCTTGAGTTGCCATAGTCTTCTTTAGGGGAGGGTGAAGCCTGAAACATCTATCTTTGATGTGTCCAAACATTCTGCAGTGATGATAGTAGTATGGTTTCTGTTCTAACACCACTTTCTTCCAGAATCCCTCTTTGTCATTACCAATCCAAAGCCTTTTGATTTCAGGGAGGTTACATCTCTTTCAATGAGAATTCTAGCTAGGGCAGGTCTAGCTTTGTTGTACTCTCTTTTAATTATATATATATATAGATATACATATATATATTCTCCCTATAATGGCAGCTGGTAATGAAGCTCTGCAAGGGTTTCAAGTGTTTCGGGCAATTTCATAGCGATACTATTTTCTTCTTTACTTGGAGTTAGACTTGTAGTGAGATCTCTCCTTTTCACCTTTTTGCTAGTTTATTTAGCTCTTGCTTCTATTTTTTGCTGGTTTCTATTACCTGTGACCGTGATTTCCACGAGTAAATCTTTTGTTGATGTTATTTTGGATGGAGGAGGTCCCTCAAACTCTAGTACTTGTGAGCATTTTCCTCAAGGTTTCATGAAACTTTGAAGTTGGGTGGAGATTATTCCTTTATAAAAAAATTAGGAAAAAAAATGGAAACTCACTATGTTTATCACTGATGTAGATTCTTCTATTCTTGTTTCTTCTTGTCAATTGACACTTGTAGGCAAGTTCACATATGATATTCCTAAAGTGGATTTAATTCACAGAGAATTTGATATGTTGAAGTTTAAGGGATGGTGGAAGGTTTGCATTTTAGATGAGAGACACTTATTAATCCAACTTGCTATTGAAGAGGATTACACTAGGCTATTTTCCAAAAGATTTTTATGAATTGAAAACAGGGATATGAAATTCCTTAAATGGTCAGTAGATTTTGATCCTAAAATTAAACTGCTAGTGATATAAGTATGGATTAGATTCCCTAGTCTCAAGCCACAGCTTTTTAACCAAGAAATAATGTTCTCTTTAGCTGCAGCATATGGTAAACCGCTTAAAATGGACACTGCCACCTTTGCTTTCACTAGACTCTCGAAGGCTCATGTCCTTATTGAAAGGGATGTTACTAAATCATTTTGTAATGAAATCTAGATTGGCTCACAACATCGTGTCTACTGGCAACAAGAGGAGATAGAACATCATTCTCCTTATTGTACACACTGCTCCATGTTTGGCCATCATACAACTCAATGTTTCAAGTTAAAACCCCACCTCAAAGGAAATAACTGACCTTACTCAAAAGATCAACCCGCTACTCTCAATGAAAATCAAGATAATAATAATCTACAAGGTAATCCTACCACTGTTGAGCTTCATAAGACTCAGGTTAAGTCTCAAAAAGATGAGGTGGAGCCTCAAAATGAAGCAACCACTGTTGTGCCTCTACCAAATGATCATACCACTACATTATCTCTTGCTCTAAAAATGATAATATGATCCCTGTTGTGCCTGTCACTTCTAATGTTCCTTCTGGATTGCTTCCTTTTCCTTCTCATTTGCAGGATATTTTTACTAATGTCAATGCTACCACTGAGCAAAATGTGCAAGAAGCTAACATGTCCTCCCCTCCACATTTCAAGTCACAGCACTCCCTCTCCTCCTATACAAAGACATACTAATGAAACAATCTCTCATCATGCTAATTCTTTTCCCACTTCCCCTACTCTATTACAGGTGTCTCTTCAAGATGCTACTAACACCTTGGAAAATGAATGGCAAGTTCAGCGACATTCTATAAGGAAAGGTAAAAGAGAACTTGCAAAGCTCATTGATTCTACTATCTCACAAGAAGGTACCAACCTACAGAAGGAAAGACTATACCAGCTTGGGCAACCGCTAGGGACATTACATCCAAAGTGGATCTAGTCGAAGAATGGCAACCGCTTGGGACATTACACCAAACTATCTCTAGTCGAAGAATGACAACCACTACGGACTCTACGCCAAACTTCAAGGTGGGAATTAGAATTCATGTAATAACCTCAGGAGGAGAACTGGAATTCATGTACCAGGCTCAAGAAGGAAAGACTATACCAATCCAAAAAGTGGCAACTGCTTGGAACATTGCGCCAAACTTCAAGGTGGGAATCATAATTCAATTAGTGACCTAGGAGGATAACTAGAATTCAGGTACCATCCTTGTGAAGGAAAGAATACTAGTTAAGGCAACCGCTACAGACATTACGTCCGAACTTGATCTAGTTGAAGAATGGCAGTTGCTCAGAACATTACAACAAACTTAATGGTGGGAATCAGAATTTAGGTATTAAACCCAAGAAGAGAACTGCAATTTACGTACCAGCCTTGAGAAGGAAAGACTACACTAGTTTGGGCAACCGCTAGGGACATTATGTCTGAATTGGATCTAGTCAAAGAATGACAACCGCTTGGGACATCACGCAAAACATCAAGGTGGGAATCAAAGTTCAGGTATTGACCCTGGGTAGAGAACTGGAATTTAGGTACCAGCCTCATGAAGGAAAAACTATAACAGTTTGGGCAACCACTAGGGACATTAAGTCCGAACTGGACCTAGTAGAAGAATGGAAACTGCTCGGGACATTACGCCAAACTTCAAGGTAGGAGTCATATTTCTGGTACTGACCCCAAAAGCATTAAAAGTGCAAAGGACTCATGAAAGAGTATGAGAGATTATGAATAATTGCTAAGAATGGAGTAGGGTGGAGGTCTATCCTGAATGCTGAGATTTTGTGAGTGTGGAACTTCATGGGGGATTATTACAAATTTGCGCAGACAAAAACATTTGTGGTGCTAAAGCAGAAAGTGAAAAACTTCCAATTCGAGAGGAGTTAATTTATTAAATTTATAATTAGTCTTGTTGTCTTTATCATTGTTTGACAATGAGGGTATTTTTTTAATTTTAATCTCCTTTGATTGATTTTTTTTTCCAAAAAAAATTATTTAAATTTTATTATCATACTTTTGATGTTTTTTTTTTGTCATCATAATTTTGAACCAATGTATGGTTCTGCGGCTCTTTATCCATCGCATAAAAAGGGAAATTTGACAAATTAAACTAAAATCTGAAAGAAACTTCATTAAACTGCTTCAAATATGTGTTACAAATGAAACACATGTTGAATCTGTCAGAAGAAAACATGTTGAATACATTCTGAAGCATCAAATGTTGAATACATATCAAATACTGATTACATCTTAAACATTATATATCATATCTGACATATCATGATGCGTTACAAAAATAAATGAGAACTATCTATCTTTCCTTTGTGGTGAGCTCATGATCAAGCTAACCTTCTAAGACACGCCCCGGGACAAGAATTCCTTTCGCATGCTCTTAAAGGTGCAACTATCTTATAGCTTGTATGGGTGCAGTTCTTTCAATTCTATGTCTGGATTGAATCCATGTGGTATCTTTCTATCATCCATTCTTCTTGACATAATAGAAACTCTGTCGTATGGCACTCCTAGGATGCAGTGCTTTGCCAAATCTGCTTCATTTCCTTTCAAAATTAAAAATGAACCTACTGACAAATAATTTCAATAGATCCTATTAATTCTCTAGAGCGAACATTATTAATTTATTTTCTAAATAGAATATTGCTCTTACTCATAAAGGAGACTGTGTGAAAGGGCCTGACGAAATCATGGTGATCAATAAGTGGAGGAATGCAGGCTTCTTTCTCATAGATGTCGATGATGCAAGTGTTTGGGATGCAATCTGACGGTAGTATGCTCCACCTGACCATTCTCATAATCATCCATTTTATCACGGAAGGCAGAGGAGACACCTCGTCATATCTTAGGATTCCCTAGGGGTTCTCTAGCTTATCTTTTACAAAGTTATAGAAGCAACCACATTGAATGGTAATCCTTCCCTTGCCCCTCATCCATTTTTGGGGCTCTAAGTAGGTCTTCTTCATTAACAAGCAGACCCAACGTCTGTCACTCAAGTCCAACACACAGTTAAGAATTCTCTTCTCATCACGTTTAGAGAAAACCTTCGTTTGTAGTTCCAAACCTTCAAAGTTGTTAATAATTTTCTCTTGAATTTCCTCACAAATGTCAAATTCTCTTCTCTTGACTTTGCTCATCCTTTCTAACTCTACGGTAGGAATCCTTCACGGTCATCGTTGTTGCTCCTCCTTTTCAATCTATGTGGGAAACCATGTCTACATTGGTTTTGCATACAGTGGGATTTATGACTCAGTATCTTGGTGCTCGGCCTACCAGCACCCTATGTTGGTAGTTGTATACTCGTCGAAGGTACAGTAATGCTCCTAATGGAGGAAGTTACATCCTGGGCACTACAAAAATGCCCTTGCTATTGATGCTTGTCTTGGAATCTCAGTGTTGCACATTGGGAAGCCTGTGCAAAGCTCATCTAGAATCTCTGACAGTGTTGGCTCAATGATAAAATCTGACTCATCTTCCGTGACATGTGCACTGGTAGAAGTTTCCCTCATGCATGGATCAAAAAACCCCTCCTCATGAATTGGAGTAAGTGCCACCTCTGCTTCTTTAATATGTCTTCTCTTCTGACGTAGTAAAGCTCTGTGCTTACGACAAATAGTGTTACAACATTACGACAAATGGCGTTACGACATTGCGTACTATTTCTTCATCGGCACTGAGCAAGTTTCTTGTCGATGTGGTGACCATGGATTTTAAATGGTTGGTTTCTTCCATTTGATGTTGTGGCTTCTCCATTTTCTTCCTTTTTAGTGACGAGTCTTTTTTAGTACTAATTCTAAGCAGTGATGGTAACCCTTCTGTCTCCTGGTGGCTGAATATGCTCATCAGGGAACCCTCATAGTGACCTGACTGTAGTTTAGGTTAAAGTTCAAAATGCCAACCTGAGCTATTCATTCTTCATGTAGTGGGAGATTCAAGCAATCTTTAAAGGTGAAAATCAGCTTCTGCCCTGACATTTTTCTACAGAAGATTGAAAAACATCAGTGCACTTAAATTTAGAACGAACAACAACAATATCAAATTAGTTATTAAAGGAATTTTGAATTCAAACAAGTGCAAGTCTTTTATTTATTTAATTAATTTAGTGTATTTCAAAATTAAATTGAAATAAATTAAGGTAGCTAAATTCAAATTTTCATTTTATTGAGTTTAATTCTATTACAAAATTTTCAACCCAATCACAGTGGCTGGCCAAACAAACATCCCTAGAAGAAGTAACATTTTCAAAAATTCATTTCAAGAAATATTGGGTTGTGTAGTATATCTTCAAATATCAGCCATTAATCAGTAGCATAAGCTATTCGCCTCGGAAATCCACCAGCTGGTAAGATCCTCTTGAATAGACCTTCTCTATGACAAATGGTCCCTCCCAAGTTTGCTCAAATTTTCCACCTACCTTGCGGTGCGCAAGAACATATAAACAACTTTAAACACCCTCGGGCAGACCAGAATGTCATGAGTATGCACCATCCTAGGTTGGTAGAGTTCAAAATTATGTTGTGCTTCTAATCGACCTTCTAGTTCGTCAAGTCTAAGCTTTGCACTTTCTTCTATTGTAACCTAATTGGTGATGATGACTTTAAGAGATGGTATTTAGACTTCTAACGGTAGTTCTTAAAATTTCTTTCTTCTAGTGAGGCGACGCTACACAACCCACACATTTAAGTAATTCACCGACTGAACAGCTCTCCTTAGTAGCTAGTCTCTGGAATACTGTACTGACTTGGGTGATAAGAGTGGGTTTCTTCCTCTCTCCACTATGTCCATGAGGTAACAGTAAAGTAGCATCAATCTTCTAAATACTTTCATACCCATTAGTGTCCATTAAGCGATGGAACCTACTCCCTCACAAAAGCGGATAGGTTTCTGATAATTCTAATTCCTCTTGATGATGACTTTTATCAATAGACATTTTTTCATAAATCTGGGCTTTAGTAGCCCTCTGAATCTTTCGGCTATGGTTTCTTCTTTATGACCAAGTTAATTGCATAAACTTCAAACTCGATCCAATTTCAAACACTAAAGGCAGAATAGTGATTCCTTCTGTTGTATCTTCAATCATCATGACCTCTTTTCCCTTAGCAATAGCGAGAATAACAGGCTTAGCAGATGCTGCGGCAGTAGTCTTTTCCTTCTTGTAAGAAGGGAAATCCTGAGGACAGTTCAGGCTGAACTCAGCAGATGGCTCCTGAACTTCTAGTATGGTTACTTTAATTATGATAAAGGGAATCTTTCTGAGCACGACTTCCAATTCATCTAATATGGCTCCAAACTTGATGGTGGGGGTGACATTGTGGGCATCGCAGCTTATTGGCAGGTTACACGAGAAAGTGAGCGTAGGGAACACCATTGCAGTAGCTTCAAAAAGAAAGCCTGACGTTAGTTATTTGGCTAATAGGTTGTAATTCTAGTGTGAGCACTTAAATTAGCAAAGGTTAATCTATAAACTGGGCAAGTCTTTCATTTTAATTTTAGTTTGCGGAAAATATTTCTGAATTTAGTAAAAATAAGTTTGAAAACAAGAGAATTTAATTAATTATATATATAATGTTTAAAGAGCAAGTGTAGCATGACACAATTAGATTTTGTTTGCAAAATAACAAACCAAACTAAAAAGGGAAAGTGAAGTTTACGACCCAGTGCGGGGCTGACTTCACAACGCACAATGCCCAGGCTGACTAATCCACCAGCACACCTATTGGGGTAGCTCTACCGAAAGATTAAAAGTCTTAATGAACTCCTGAACCTCTCTATTCAAAGGTGGTTGAACAGGCAGTCCTGAAGTCTAAAAGAGTTGATCGTACTTACCCAAGAAAGAAATGGGTGAAGCATGTCAACAAAAGAAGGATAAGTTGATCATAAAGGACATGAGCACATTACTGATGTATGAAAATAATATTGCTTGAATTAAATGAAGAGAGAAACAATTCCCCAGCAGAGTCGCCAGAAGCTGGTCGACACTATTTTGGAAGATGTCGGTTGTCAAAACTAGAATCCAGTCACCTGCTTCGGAAAGGCATTTAAATTCACATATATATATGAAATCAAAGTGAAATCAAAGTGATCTCATATCTTTCAAAGTTTAGATGAAAGAGCACTACACCTCAAGCTATGTATCTATCCCGAAAGATAAGCAGAAAACTTGAGGGTGAGGCTTGATCTAACAAACTAAGAAATATATGACATTTGTTTAGTCTGTGAAACCATTTTTATTTGTAACCTGACAAGTTCCCCTATTTAATATGTAATATTAAATAGGGTTTATATTAAGTTGGGTTCGAAAAGGTTTCCTATAAAGGCAAGCCCTTAAAGTTAATTACATCTTGGACAACCGAAGTCACCTAAGAAAACTCTAGATAAAAGTCAAGGGATATTGTCTTCAGGATTTTCAAAGGATAGGACTTCTCAAAGAGATCAGACGAAGAGGTGTGAAATGGGAATGACTCAAATTTGGAACATTTATTATGGAATCTAAAAGAAGTTGAACTAGGGGATGTCACAGATCTTGAGGAGAACCTCGATGACCTCCCAAGCTATATTATGGGTTGGCTTCAATTTAGAGGAGAAATATTCAAAAGTTTCTTCTTGCCAGTTTTATTTAATTAGGGCTTACATCTGTGTAAAAAGATCACACAAATAGCCTAGAAGATGTGAGGATTTAGGTCGTGATGAACGACAACCTAGGAATCCTAAAGCGAGTTAGGACTTATATTGTATAGTAGATCCATTCAAAGGCCTAAACAAAAGTGGAGGATTTATGTTGCACTAGGTAGATAACCTTGAAATCCTATGGCTTGTTGTATAATTCTAAGGAATGGTTTAATTGATGTAGACATGTTTTTTTGTTGAAGATGGTCGTGCTGCCCATAATGCTAGCTCTAAGTTCTTCGTCGTGGCGAGTTTAATTTTTCGAGTGTGTCAAATCAAAAGTCTCCTAAAGTTATGGTTATTGAAATTTTATGGGGATTGTTAAAGTTGATTATAGCAACAATGATTAGGATCCTATGGTTCCCTCATTCTGGTACCACTATTTTCTTTCGGATTCACTTAGTCCAAATAAATTTACTAAACCCAACTTAATGAGTTCTGTACTTTCATTTAGACTGTGGGAAATCTCGTTAGCAACTGTAGGTTGCCTCCTCTAAGGGAATTTTGATCATTTGATAGAAACGTCTTAATTTTGTTGCAATTTTTGTTTTGTTTTATTTGTGAGTAAATTTTGAGTTGTCTTATATTTTGACTGTTGTGGCGGTGAATTTTATCTTATTTAATTTTTAAATTTTAGTTTTGGTTTCGGGGCTATCCTAACAGTTTTGGTTTTGACATGCAGGGTGACATTATTGTTTAACATGCAAGTTTACAAGCAGGAGACGAGAGGTGCAAATAAATAAAATTAAATCGCGATGCAATAACTTAAAAGTGTACTTGTCGATTCTTTCTGCTCCTTCCAGCTAAAAGGTTAAGTTTGGCAACGTGTATATAATTTTGAAAGGAATTCAAATTGTAGGAATATATGAAGGTGTAGCTACCAAAACCCAATTTATGAATTTATTGAATCCCGGAAGATCTTAGTAGATGATTTTATAACAAAATATAACAAGCCTAATTTGCTCTTCAAAATATTCAAGAGATTCCAAAGTGCTTGAAGCATAACTTTGAACCACTTTGAAGATTTCTTGAAACATTTAGAGTTGATTTAGAACTTATCATATCACTATATTAATCATGCAAAGTTAAACTAAGGTTATCCTACTTCTTAAAAAAATTTGATGTTTTATTTATCCCAAGGATAGGACACTCCATTAATCAATTGATATTTCATTTAAGAGTTATGTGGTTGGGTTCCTCTGAGGGAGGTTTGAGTCATAAAAGATTGTGGTGCCCACAATTAAAGTCAGACTTGTAGTATTTAAAGATATTAATCACCAATCATATTATCTTTTAAATCCAATCAATTGAGTTTAGACATCGAGCCTAGGTCACTACCAAGCCCTTAATAATCATAACAGGGCAAATTGATGGTGGTTAAAATTTTTGTTTAAGTGACATATGTTCTTATTGAAAGATCACATCATCACCAATTTTAGGCCTAAGATAAGTAAATAATCATCCTCCTAGCTTAAGCCCATCACATAAGAAACATTTGATCTTAATTGAATTCCAAGTCATGAAGATAAGGGAAGTTAGGATTTTGTTCATATTATAGAAAAGGTGGCAAGGGAGTTTCTACCTTTTAATCTCATTGTATTTCAATCTTCCAAACATGTTCATTAGGATCAAAATTACCCATTTTTCTTTTGTTAACACTAAATTTTGATTAAGGCACCAAAATCTAAAGTTACCCCTTTGCCTTTGGGGCTCTTCACCTCATAACTCATTAATCAAAATTCAAATGACTTGGAGAATTTATAATGTTCTATCCATGGGTCAATTAAAACATCAGAGGATAAAATGTGGATTTTCAAAATCTAATCTAATTTTAATAATTATTTAAATTTAAAAGGTAGTATTTTGAAAGTTGGTTTTACGTAACGATCCAAAATAAAGTTTTTATTCGTGAGAAAATTACTATAGGTCCCCTTAAGTCAGAGAAACACTAAAACAAAATTTCATGATTTTTCTTAATTAAATTATTGTTATTATTATTTAATTATTGACAAATTTCAATGATTTAATTAAATGAAAATAATGTTTTAATTACAAAAATTATTTTTATATTGTTATTAAACTTATGTGAGTTCAAAAGACTCAGAGAAACAAATTTTGTATTTTAATGTTTTTTTAATTTTTTTATAATTATTTTAATGAAAAAATAAGGAAAAATGGGTTTTAAATGTTTTAAAATTTATTTTTAATTTCAAAAAATTAAGAAAAATATTTTAATGAGTCTCAAGTGATCAGGAGACCATTAAGCCCATTTTATAATATTTTTGTATTTTTGATTTTTTGATTATTTTTTATTATTTTAAATTCAAAATAAGGCTAACAAAACAAGTATTTTCTCAAAAATAACTTTTCTTTCTAAGATCCTCTGATCACAAGGAACTCAGAAAACTACTTTTCTTAATTTTGTCAGTTGTATTTAATTTTTTATAATTATTTTGTACAAAAATACAAGGTTTCTTAGAAAGTTAACTTTAGTGCTTAAAATTAATCAAATAATTTTTAAATTTTTTGAATGGGTACACATATTTTTTATAAACAGTGTGGAATTAATTTTTTTTAATTTTTTATTAGTATTTAATTTACATAAATTACTATAAGATATATACACTTAAGCAAACATAAAAATTTACAAAGTTATTCAAACCATCATGATATTTTTTTATTAGCTTCTCTGACCATAAGAAACCTACTAAAATTATTGTTATAATTTTCCAAGTGATATTTTAATTTATGTAATTAAAATAAGCCAAAATAGTCATCTTAGCTTGAAAATTAGGGTTAGAAGCAAAGAGATGTCCTCTAACCTTGGAAAAATCAGAGGACATAGCCTCTGTCTTGAGGAACAAACCCTCAAAATTTCAAGCCATGGTGAGCAATGTTTGATCTTAATGAATTAAAATATTCTAGAGAGTATTTAATTCATTAAAAATCTGGGAGTAAGAAAACAATATTTTATTTTTAGTCCACATTATTCTCCTCTGTTCACTGAGCAAAAGGATATTTTTCTTTTATTTTTTATGATTTTTCTTGAGAAAGATATGGATTTTTTAAGTTCATGCATTTAATTATATCTAAAAAATCCATATTTTTCTATTTAAACATGCGTCCTATTGCGGCTTCGTACTAAGATGTGGCACTGCGCCATTTGACAGCGCCATCCACCACAACTGCCACATGGCCCGCCTTTTCGCTCCAAGGGTTCATCCGGCTTGATCTCATCTGCCTATCCAACACACGTGCGATCGAACAGCTCCCCGTCATCGTCGCTAAATGACCTATCCCAAGAACCGTTCACACTAAAATCTTAAGATCTTTGTCTAGAGTCAACCAAACCGCATGGGGTTTGTTCCTATACCTTCATCTACTCAAGACGAGTATATCTATATGGTTTTTACGATATGAAATAAAATAAATACGTATAGAGAATCAAAATAGGCTCAAATTAGGGTTGAGTTTCAATGCCTTTGTTTGAGAGGGGAGGCCTCAATCAGATGGTTGTGGTAGCTTTGATTGGGTCCAACAAACCTCCAGATGAAGTCCTAGGTCTGGTGAATTGTCTAGATATGATTTTGACCAAGCTCAATTTTAGATGTTGGTCTAGAGTTATGTTAATGGTTGTTTAAGAGGGGGTAATTGTGGGGGATCGACTCCTCTTGATCTGGTGATGGTGTGGGCACAGTTACTTAGTGTTTGGTGGACTGTGGAGGTGTGTGGAAATATGTCCTGGTTTGAGCTAAATTTTTGAACTTAAAATTGAGCTCTTATAGTGGAAACTAGAGGGGGAAAGTGGTGAGATTCAGCTGAGGAGCTCTTGGAGAGTCTCTGGAAGCAAGCCATGGCTACTTGGTGGAGCTCAAGGCTTGGAAGTGGGTGTTAAGGCTTGCTGAGGTGGAGTGAAGAAAAGCACAAGCATCCAATTGGAGTAGGCCAAGTCACGAATTTGAATTTTTGGTCTTGGCAATTTAGACTCCTTTGGGGTGACTATTTTCAGTGGTTAAGGTGGTGGCTGGTAAGGGTTCAGTCACCTCTTGGCCCAGGGAGGTCAGGGAAGGGTTAATTATGATTAACTCCCAATGGCAAGTGATGATGGCAAAGTATTTTCAAAATAAGGAAAAATATGGCTAATATCCCGTAAATCAAGGGACCATTGGTCCATATCTCACCTAGGTGGTTTACGTTGGTTTAGGCTAGTAAATAGAGTCTAAATGGTGGCAGTGGTGACATTAATTTGGTCACTTTCGTATGACTAAGTCAATTTTAGTGAAGGGGTTCAATTTGGGTCAAATTGTCTTAAAGTTCAGTTTGGGTTCAGCTATCCATGACATGGAGCCCAATTAATTGATCAATATTGTGTGGGTGATTGTTTTGAGAGGTTTAGAGAAGCATTGGAGTGGTTTTGAATTGATTTAATGGGTCAGTTTAAAGGAATTTTGGCATTTAGTCAATTAGAGGAAGTTGCGTTAGACTTGGGTTTAGGTTGGGATAGAGTTGGGATAATTCCAATTTGAGAGTTCAAGATGATCTTGGGGAATGTCATGAAGAGTTTCCAACATTAATTGGGTGCCATTTTTTAGGTTATGACATTCAATTTCGTGGGATTTGGGCACATAGCTAAATTGGGGCAAATTTGGGGATTTTAGACTTTGGTTGAAATTGAGTGAAATTGAAGCTTTATAATGCCCAATTGAGGGCTCAATTTGATTATTAAGAATGTTAGGAAGATTTTGGGATCAAAATTGAGACAATTCAGTGGGCTATGGGGTTCAATTGGGTGAGCTTGGGTCATATAGTCAAAATTGGGGTGGTTTGGATTAAAATTGAGCTCAAATCATAGGTCAATTAAGCTTGAATATGGTTTTAAATGATCATATGCATGATGAATTTTAGCTTAGAATATAAATTGGGGAAATTTAGGATGAAATTGATGGACATTTGGGGTGAATTTGGGGAAATTGAGCTTTTAAGGGCAAGTTGGGGCTTTTGGTCAAAGTTGGTCAAATTGATCAAACTGGGTTTAATTGAAGGTTTCAAATTAGTTTTGGAGACAATTGAATAGATTTTAAGGGTTTTGGGAAAGTTTGGGCCATCAAGGATATTTTTGTAATTTTGGCCAATTTGGTCGGTATTTTGGTAAATTGGATAGATTTGGGGAGTATATTGGCAAATTAGGTATATTAGGGGATTTTTTGTGCAATTTAGGTAGTTTTAAATCATTTGAGATGATTTTTGAACAAATTTGCGTGATTTGGGTAATTTTGGGAATTTTGGTCAAATTTGGGATTTGGGGTGTTTTGGTAAAGGTGAGGTGTCAACAACCCTATTTGAGCTATGTATTAATGAAATCCTCTACTTTGGGGCCTTCATGTACTGGTTTAAGCTAGACTTTAGCCTAGGGCTAGTGGGTTTAGGAAACCATTTACATGAGTCTCCCAAAGGGTTAAGGGGTGAAAGCCAACAAGTTTGGATTTAGATTTGTAAGTGGGATGTGAGTGAAAGTGAGTGTATTAGCTATAGAACAACACAGAGAGTCAACCCTAAGGCCAAGCAGTCCTATGGGGATGCCCCTTGAGCTTCACCATATTAACTTCACCTACTAAGTGCTAGAGGTTAGGACCAACATGTGGAACTTCAAGCTGAGCAAAGGAAGGTTTAAATTTTCTAATAGTGAGGGTTCCTTTTCTAGTCTTCTAGGAATAGTCAACAAGAAAGTGAAATGGCTAGATCCTAGGCTACTAAAGAGGAAGCTAGACCTCAACCAAAAGTGAGGTCAATAGGGTATAAGTCCTTTTGTTTGGAGTGTTTCCAGCTTTGTAGCTGAACTTCCATTTCTCTTTTTTATTGAGGCATCCTTGCCACTTTGGCAGGTATAAGTCTCACCTCTTGGAGCTCCAACTTATAGTCATAGCATAGATTTTTCTTTCTCTGACCTTAGGTCTACCGAGGTTCCCGTGGATGATGCAATTCACAGATTGCTGACCGGGGCTTTCAGAACATGTTGGGTCGACTGCCTTCACGACCGGGTATACCTAGGGTCTTAGTAGCTGTGGATAATGGGTTTGTGATACCTTGACCCAGTTACCTCTAACTTTTCAGGATTACTCTACCTTCTCTTTTTTTGAGCTCCTTTGAGCCTTGTCACTTCTTTGACTTTGTCGATATCATTTTGATGGCCTGAGGCCGATGAGCTACCACCCATTTGGTATACAACAATTTTTTCTCTTCTCGTGTGGTCTAAATATACTTTGGCGTATTTGGATATCCCTGTCAATATGATTTATATTCATTTTGTGGGCCTCGTGTGTCGATGAGTTGATACTTATTTGAGATAAGAGAGACTAACTCTCTGCTCGATAGCTTAGTATGAGCTTTGAAGCATCGAGACTTTTCTCACATGGAATAACCTTCCTTTGAGTACCTATTGACTCAGGTTTACGATAATCCAAGCAATACTCCTTTTATCAAGAGTATTCTTGGGTATCCTGTAAGACGTAATGAACCAGTAAGAACATGTTCCTCTGGGAGTGCTCTTGACCCCAGAATAGGTACATACACCTGACTCTCTAGTTATGAGTAGTCTACGTAGATACTTATTTCATGGATATTGGTTTAAGGTGCTTCCACTTGATCTTGTTTGGGTGAACATTCTTGACCTATCCTTATGAGTTTTATCGCACGTAGACTCTCCACATTTTACTTTTTTTCTTGTTTATCTTCTTGTCGTATGTCCCTTTTTATCTGGTTCCTCTCCTCTTTGAATCACAGATATGATTCCAGAGGGAGATTTATTTGAATAAGGGAAGTACGTGATGATCAATAAGCTGGTGACTCCTTTTAAAATAAAAAAGAGAAAAATGAACAAAGACAATCTGGCGACTCCGCTGGGGATGAGTCTCTTTCTCCATACTTGGAGTTTTTCTTCTAGGTTTATAGCCTCTCTTTGTACAAGGATTTTTGCTCATATTATCATAACCTGGTTCTCTTCCTTTGAGTCACAGTTGAGCCTTTTGTGAGTCCTTGATTTTCAATCAATGTGTAAGTTGCTAGGGGTGGCAACTCGATGCATTTTGTCCCTCTCTCACCCTTGATAGTTTGGTTGCTACATTATCGCATGCATCAATGTCATTGTACCTTTTGATTAGTTTCATAACCTCACCTTGTTTATGATCATTAGCTCTTTTTGCCCCACTATGTGGAAGAGTAGGAAGATGGACACGATTGTTAACGTTAGATTTCTATGCTACTGAAGGCATCATACCTTTCATTTTCTTCGAGATGCCCTCTGAGGTGTTCGCTCTATACCCTCCCTTATTAAATGGAAAGATGTGCATATTTAGCTACTTCTATGGCTTTTGAGGCATTTTCTCCATGTCTCCCCCCCTTAAAATAGGTGTCGTGCATGTTGAGTTGTATTTGTGGCAGTGGCTCGCGTTGCGCCCGCTTCTTTTGAGAAAAGAGGTTGAAGTTCGATAGCACCAAGACACAACACCTGACGGTCTTTTCAGACTCATCCCTCCATATTCTCATAAATCTCCTTGCCATAGGTAGGTAAGTATTTAATTAGCAATAGGTTTATCTCTACTGTCATCGTTATGACTTCTATCTCAGATCCTTTTCTATTTCAATTCCACTGAGGTTCCACCTATCGCTTGATTAGGCAAGAAGGTCAGGAGGACTAGGAATACATTGTTGCAAATTTAGTAGCATGTTCTGCTTTAAGTTTATATACCTGTTCCAATTCCATTTTAGGAGATGTTTTTGGCCATTGAATTGTGAGTCATTTTGCTAGTGTCCCCAGCTGTGCGAACCACGTCCTTGTTGGATGTTTGTTGCATATCCTCTTGTGAAAAAGTAGGAGTTGTGCATGTGACACTCCTCTCATTGTATCAGCTCGTATCGGTGCTACTTTTCCTTTGAGGAAGGGGATGGTACTAGATGGCGATGCGCTACAGTGCTCTTTCTCATTTCCTAGCCTCTTATGTAATCCTTCCGTGTTTTGAGAATTTCCTTCACGTGGATGATGCACTATCTAAGAGAGATAGAGCTACCTTTTTCAACACCATCCTCTAGCGGTGTGGTATGTCTCCACCATGAATCTCTTTAGTTCTAGCCTAGGATCATGCTTAGATCTCATCGGTTGAGAATCAAATTTTTCGTCTTTTGACAGATTGGACCATGTCCCAGCCATGAATCTCTTTGGTTCAAGCTTGGGATGGTACTCAAATCATGTTAGCTAAGAATCATTTTTATCCTCTTTCTGGCGATGTGGACTATATTCCAGCCAGGATTGTTTGGAGGTTCGTTCATCCTTAGAGATGCAGGTTTGTCGGCGTTATTTTGGGGTTGGAGGGGAGTTGCCCGTAAGAAGCTTTCGATCACCGGAATCGAAATCCCGTCGCCCGCTTCGGAAGGACGTTAAAGTATGAAATCAAGCTGACCTCATAGTCGAAATGAACTTACTAAACTTCAACTTAATGAGTTTCATAATTTCATTTAAACCGTAGGAAGCCTCGTTAGCAACCATAGGTTACCTCCTCTGAGGGATTTTCGATCATCCGATAGAGGTATCTTAATTTAGTTGAATTTGTGGTTTTGTGTGATGTTTGTGATTAAATTTTGAGTTGTTTTATATTTTGAATGTTGTGGCGGTGAATTTTATCTTGGTTGATTTTAGTTTTGGTTTTGGTTATGGTTATGTGGCTGTCCTGAAGGTTTTAGTTTTCATGCAGGGTGACATCGTTGTTTAGCATGCAAATTTGTAGGTATAAAAGTACAGTATGAAAGTACAAGAAAGATAATGCTGAAAACTATAAAAGTGTACATGACGAGTCTTCTCATTCCACCACCTGAAACTTAAAATGCATGTTAAGGCAGTTTATGAAGATCAGGAAAGGTAAAATTTTGGTAATTTTCCTAACCGTGTGTCATATCATGGTGATTCCTTAAAAGTTTAATTAAGGACGATTTCATTGAGTGAAGAATATTAAGTTTAATAGGCCTCTCAGGTATCCAACAAGTTAGGAGGGGGAAGCAGGTCCATGCCTCCCTCTCACCAACTGGTGAAAAAACCTTGGGTCCATTTAAACTTATTATGCTGCTTAATGGTTCATCCTGTGAATACTTCCAATGCTCAGTGAACATTGATGTCTTAATTATCCCTAAGAAAGGGGTAATTATCACTTGTGATTCAATTTAAGAATTATGTGGGAGAAAACCCTTAAACGAGCAAGTTATTGTAATTTGAACACTTAGCCAAATTTTTAATCCTAATTGGGCTTAGTGGTGTTTTCAAGGATGTTTGATTTAGTTATGTTTATTTCTCTAATTCTCATTTAGTCAATTTTGATTCAGCCTAAGTCACCACTAAGCTCTTAAGACCTAGATGAGTGTCTTAATTAGTTTTGAAAAAGTTAAGCTTTAAGTGGTCATGATTCATAATTTGGATTTTATTTGAAAATCATAATAAGAGGTATTAAATTGATCGATTATTGGCTTCAAAAGTCATACCCCTAAGTCCAGGACATTTAATTTTAATAAACTTCCAAATTTTAATAATTTAGAAATTTATTAATCTTAATTAAGAAAGTGAGATTGGTTTCTACCAATTAACCCCTTTGTGTTTCCAACATCAAATGAATAGATTAAGATTAGAGGTTACCCATCCCCTCCTTGACTTAAGCCTAAATGTTAATTAAGGCTAAGCATCAAATAAATTATTTAAGATCAGAGGTTACCCATTCCCCTCCTTGACTTAAGCCTAAATGTTAATTAAGGCAAGATTTCCAAAATTACACATTTGCCTAAGGCCTTGAATTAATCCTAAATGTTAATTAAGGCAAAATTTCCAAAATTACACATTTGCCCCTAAGGCTCTTTAACACTTCATAAATTTAGTAAAATTAAATTCAAATGACTTTGAAATTTTTATCCTACCTCATTCATGGGTCAATTAAGAGTCAAATTCAATTCAAATGACTTTGAAATTTTTATCCTATTTCATTCATGGGTCAGTTGAGACATCAGAGGAGAAAATGTGATTTTTAAAATTTTAATTTAATTTATGTAATTATTTTAATGTAAAAATAGGATTTTTAAAAGAAAATTTCTACCTTGACCAAGGTGAATTATAATCCTTTGACATTTTTACTCGAGGTATAACTAAACCAGAAAAGCCTTTGGACAAAATTTCATGATTTTTTGAATTCTCGGTGATTTATTAGAATTATTTTAAGTTTTGGGCTATTTAATAAAAATAAAATATTTTAAATGGTGAAAATTAAGTTTTGTATTTTTGAAAAACCTCTCTAAAACTAGAGAACTCAGAGGAGCAACTTTTATAATTTTTTGATTTTTCTTTGATTTATTGGAATTATTTTAGTGAAAACACATTTTTAGCCTTTAAAAAAAATTATTTTTAAGCTTTGAAATTCAATATCTTTATTTAAAAAATTAGGAAAAATATTTTAATTGTTCCTAAGTGATTAGGAAGTAATTTAGAACATTTCCATAAGTTTTATTATTTTTGTGGTTTTTATGAATTTTTAAGTATTTAAATATTTAAAATAGGCTAAAAATCAAGTTTTTATTTTAAATATCTTTTTATTTTTAAAAAAATACTCCTGATCACGAAGAACTTAAAAACAAAATTTCATAATTTATTTAGTTATATTTTGATTTTTAAAAAATCATTTAAATGTCAAAAGTGATATTTATCTTTAAAAATAAACTTAAGTTGTCAAATGAACTCAAAATATTTTGAAATTTTTATGATGAGTTTTCTGGATCATAAAACAGTGGAGATCAAAAATCAAGTCATTTAAATGTTTATATTTTCTAAAATTAATTATTTTAGTAATTTAGTGTTTATAAAATTCAAGTGCATTTTAAATGACTTGACCCATGAAATTATTTCGAAAGGCTTCTCTAGTCATGGTGGACCTTTCAAAATTTTCTTAGGATTTTCTAATCAATATGCTAATTTTCAGGATTATCTTAAGGAAATAATGTGGAATAACTTGAAAAATATGGATCTCTGTATAGGAACCTCATCTGACTTTGGAAAAATCAGGGATATTTTCCTTGACAAAGGTTGCAACATGCCAAAGTTTCAAGTCAAGGTGATGTATCAATATGCATGGAGAATCAAATGATTCAAAACAGTGTTTAATTAATTAAAAATAAAATATGATCTTGAAATTTATTTCACATTGTTCTTCTCTCTTCACTGAGCAAGAGTAAACCATGCGTGCTGACTAGATCCTAGGCAGCTACGAAGGCATGTGTGGCGCGCTCTGGTTGGACGTTGCCGTCCACATAGCTGTTGACTCGGCTCGCGGTTTATGTCCCGCAGCGCTGTCTGACTTGATCTCCTCCGTTTATGTGATATACGGGTGATCGGACGGCTCCCCGTCATCGTCCCCGATAGAATGATCTCGTGACCGTCCACATTAAAACCCTATGATCTCATCCTAGACTCAACCAAATCACCTCGGATTTGATCCTATGGACTCTTTTCAGTGAGACGAACATATCCATACGGTTAATGTACCATGAAATCAAGCCTAAGTAGATGGAGAATCAAAATAAGCTCAGGAGGAGGAGAAGTTTTATACCTTTGCTCTGAGAAGGGAAACTTCAATCAGAGGTGCTTGGCACATTTGTTGGGGTCCAAGGAGGCTAGGGATTGAGTCACTGGTCTTGGTGTAAGGCCGAGGTATGAATTCGATCAAGCTCGATTTCAGGTGTTGGTCTAGAGCTATGGTGAAGGCTATTTCAGAGGGTAATTTGATAGGTATTTTTCTTCCCTTGCTATTGTGAAGGTGTGGGCAAAAGCAATTGAAGTTTGGTGGAGTGTGGAGGTGTATTGGGTTCTGTCACAGTTTCTGGCAAGGTTTCAAGCTCAAAATTGAGCTCCAGCAATGGGAATTAGTGAGGGAAAATGGTTGGAATGCACTGAGGGATCTTAAGGAAGCTCTGTGTGAGGTTTGGAGAGGCCTCTCTAAGAAAATTTCAGCACACCTCCCATGGCTGTGGAAGGTGAGTTTTTATAAATATGGCCATGGGGTGGCTCTGAGGGCATAAGTTTGGGTGCATTGTGGTGCTTAGGTGGAGGGCAGAGGAGATCTTCAATTTGATTTGGATGAGCTGGCCTCTAGGTTTGATTTGGGTGATGTTCCATGGGATTGGCTCTCAGTTTTGGGCTTTTTCGGCCACTGGGCTGGCCAGCCGGCCAGGGGGAGGTGGCTAGGAGCTCAGGGAACCCAGAGGAAACCATCACAACAATTTAATGCAAATGTGCTTTTGATTTGACAAAGATATCTTAAGCATGTGCATTTTTGGAAATAATATCCCTTAATTTGGGGGACCATTGGTCCATGGATTGATTTATGTGGTTTCATGGTGTTTGGACTGGTCACTAAGTTCAACTAATGATTGTGGTGGAGTTAATTTGGTGACTTTAGGGTGGTTAGGTTACATTTAGTGCATGGGTCCAAGCGGGTGAAAATGACCAAAACTTGGGTTTGGGCTAGGTTAGCCATGTCAATTGCCCCCAATTAATTATTGCATTTGGTGTGGATGATCATAAGGAACAACTTTGGTGAAGAATGGAAATGGTTATGAGTTCAATTGAAGGGTCAATTTGAAGGATTTTTGAACCTTAATCATTTTGGTTATGTTGGCTAGGCTTGGGTCTAGCTTGGGTTAGCCTTGGGTTAAGTCCAAATTTATTGTTATAAATAGTCAATAGGAACCTCATGAAGAGTTTTCAACATGAATTGGATGCCAATTTGGAGGTTAAGGCAATCAATTGGGCCTCATGAAGAGTTTTCAACATGAATTGGATGCCAATTTGGAGGTTAAGGCAATCAATTGGGGGAAATTTGGGGACTTAGCCAATTTGGGGCTAAATTTGGGAATTTTGGATTTAGGCCAAAATAAAATAGATTTTTCATGAAGAGTTTTCAACATGAATTGGATGCCAATTTGGAGGTTAAGGCAATCAATTGGGTAAATAGTTTTGAATATGAATTGGATGCCAATTTGGAGGTTAAGGCAATCAATTGGGTGAAATTTGGAGCCAATTTGGGGCTAAATTTGGGAATTTTGGATTTATGCCAACATTAAATGGATCTGAGGCTTCACCAAGGTCAATTTATGGTTGATTTTGATGTATAAGAATGTTATCAAGATTTTGCAACATCAATTGGGGCCAATTGACTAGGCTATGGGTTCAATTTGGTGAGATTAGGTCATATGGGTGAAAATTGGACTTTAATCTAACTCAAAATTGGGCTCAAATCATGGACCAATTGAGCTTGGATTTAATTTATTTTGGTCATATCAAAAGTTAATTTGAGTTTAGTATTGGAATTGGGGTCAATTGAGATCAAATTGATGGACAATTGAGTTGGATTTGTGGAAATTTGGATCTTTAAAGGGTAATTTGGAGATTTTGGTTAAAGATTGCCAAATTGGCCAAATTGGGTCATGTGGTAGTTGAGAGAAATGAAATTGGGAGTATTTGGGATTTATTGGGAGTTTCTGGGAATTTTGGAATGTTTGGGATTTTGAGCTATGGAGGGGTATTTTGGTAATTTGGGGGTGTTTTAGGGGTAAAAGGCCAAGTTTTGAGCCCAAGAGGGGTATTTTGGTAATTTGGGGGTGTTTTAGGGGTAAAAGGCCAAGATTTATGGAGGGGTATTTTGGTAATTTGGGGGTGTTTTAGGGGTAAAAGGCCAAGATGGGTATTTTTAAGAGGGGTATTTTGGTAATTAGGGGGTGTTTTAGGGGTAAAAGGCCAATTTTTGAGCTATGGAGGGGCATTTTGGTAATTTGGGGGTGTTTTAGGGGTAAAAGGCCAAGATGGGTATTTTGGAAGATTTGAGGTACCAACCATCACCAAAAAGCCATGGACCAATGGAAATCCCATTTTGGGTCCTGTACATAGTCGTCTTAGCCAAACCATAGCCCTAGGGCTAATAAGTTTAGGGGACCATCTACATGAGTATCCCAAAAGATCAAGGGATCTAGGCTTAGAAGTTCTGGGTTTAGGGTAGTGAGTGATTGTGAGTGTATATGAGTTTAGTGAGTGAATTAGCCCTAGCCCAACACCGAAAGTTAATCTTAAGGTTCAACAGTCCTAAAGGTCACTCATCTTGAGTTTCCCCAATAGTGATCCCACCTACTAAATGCTAGAGGTTAGGACCAATATGTGGAACTTCAAGTTGAGTAAAGAAGAGGGTAAAACTTCTAATGGTGAGGGTTCCATGTCTATTTTTCTAAGAATAGTCAATAGGAAAATCCTATGGCTAGACCTTAGGCTACTAAAAGGGAAAAGACCTCAACCAAAAGTGAGGTCAATAAATGGACCCCCAATAGGTGGGGTGTGTTGGGCAAGCACACCCAGATCTAGTTTTCTAAGAATAGGCAATAAGAAAATCTTATGGCTAGACCTTAGGCTACTAAAAGGGAAAAACTAAACCTCAACCAAAAGTGAGGTCCTATGGCTAGACCTTAGGCTACTAAAGAGGAAAAACTAAACCTCAACCAAAAATGAGGTCACTATGGCTAGACCTTAGGCTACTAAAGAGGAAAAACTGAACCTCAACCAAAAGTGAGGTCAAGTCATATGGCTAGACCTTAGGCTACTAAAGAGGAAAAACTGAACCTCAACCAAAAGTGAGGTCAACTAGCTCCAAACACACAATTCCTAACACTTAACTTAATGCCACTCTTCATTAGAAGGAATGAATTGGTCATTCTCACCTTACAGCTCGTGTTGCTACTGATACCACAAGTTCTATGACTAATAATATCATAGGAGTAGCTTCCTCTCTAAGAGGAAACATTTTCATTGGTTTGAATGCCATCTCAGCCTTTGTCATTCTAGGTTTCTCGGTGGTCTTACCTTTCCCTACATTGGGCAAGGGCGTCCAGAGGAATAGGACAGATTGCTGTAATTACAAAAACTGACTTAGCCACGGGTCTCTTTACCTTTTTTGGTTCCACCTGATCAGACATTTTGCACTCCCTTGGCTGAGAGAGACATTTTGCACTCCTTTGGCTGAGAGAGACATTTTGCACTCCCTTGGCTGAGAATCGCTCTATTACATTGTTTGGTCGTGTGGATTATACCCCGATCATGATGGTTGTGAGGGCTCTCCCTCCTTATGATGCAGATTGTTCTAAATCTGTGATTCATAGTGATGACTCCACTATAAATCTCCTTGACAAGAAGATTATTGGAGTAGTTTCCCTCTATAAGGATTGGGTCCTCTTTCTTGAAAGAAGTTCCATAGCTGGATCCTTCAGACATCCTAGCAAACTTCCTTATTTCTCTTATCCTATAAGCTCTTGTAGTAGAAGACTGAGGTTCGCCTGTCGGTCTATTAGAAGGTTGGGACATTCACTTTCTATCATACATGGTATGAGACCCGCCGAGGTGTTGCATGGTACCCTTGGTGTGGTACTTAGAGCCAATGTACCAGATGTTATGCTAGGTATCATTATGACTCTATTGGAGTGGCTTTTGCCTATATTTGATGTGCCCTCTCTTTCCCTTAGTTAAGGAAAGTTTTGTGGCATTCTTTTCATTGATAAAGATGAATTTGTCCTATGTTAATAAAGGGAAGTCTGGGGTGCACCTCCATCGATTCTTACCTTATTTGAGTACAGAGGTTGATTGCTCTATTTTGGCTAATACCCTAACAGATTAGGTCAATTTTTGTCACCACGTCTCTTGATATCTCGACGATGCACGTAAAATGACTTTCAACATTTGATGGTGAGGGATTTACTTACCTTTGCTTTGAAGAGAGCTTTATTCTACCTCTTTTCTCCTTTTAAGCAAGGATATAACAGAAGCTTTATATTCCTCCTAGGGGACACCCCTAAAGGTCTCTTGTTGATAACATTTTGTATAAATTAGACCACCTTTTTATTCTTCATCGATCTGTGTTTAGCTAAGATACACATTTCCCAGGCTATTTAAAAGTGCCTCGTTCGATTTGTGCTGGTTTGCCTTTTAGTTAGGCTCTTGATGAGAGCATTTCATTGCTAAGAGCATTATACATGTCTAAGCATTTGATTTAGTCAGTTACTCTGAACCTAACTAAGATTTGGTGCCTCACCTATCAAGAGCCTTATTAACTTTTTAATTTATTCTTGGTGATAGAGCATCACAATGAGATTGATTCTCACTCCCATATCCATCCTGATGGATATGCTTTGTTTTACTTGGTTGATTTTTATCACCTCGTGGATAGTCATGTTGACTTGATCAAAACATTATAATCCTGTAAGTTAGTCTATGACTCATCGAGATATCTAGATATCTAACGTTACTCGTTAGACCCTACTTATCCGACCGAGATATCTCTGCATCTTTTGATGCTCCAAATCTAATTTTTGTAGGCCATTTAGATGGTTCCAGAAAGGACCATGCCACCTTAGTTGATCTTGTCTTGGGTTTGTGTTAATAATTTTTTATGTTGAATCTAGGATTGATCTTGAGGATGAGCTTAAGTCAGACTATGTATCCACCTTCTTAGGATTTGCAAAGCCTCATGGTTTGGGGGATTCAAACTAAGTCATGATGTCCAAATTCCTTCCTTTCATGAACTTTCACCTAAATCCTGAGAACACCTCAGAATGACTAGATGGGTGTCATTGAGATGTTAGCAGTTTCAGAGACTATTTAGATCTCTTACTTTTTTATTTAGCTAGATCGATGGAAGCTTAACAAGTAATGGATCATGAAATTCTAGGAATCTTCTTTTGGGATAATTTTAATTCAACCATATATAGTAATTCTCAAGGAAAATAAAAAAAAATGTAGAAGGCTTAATAAAAATAAAAATTGGCCAACACTTCTGAGAAGAAGCTTAAGGTAAGTGGAAAATTAAAAAAAAATTGATATATAGAACTTTTTTATTTCAAAATTCTTCTGATATGATCCTTAGAATATTAAGGTTCATAAAATTATTATGTGACATTGGGATGACTAATAAATTAGTAATGGGTTTAAAGACATATCCATAATAAAAACATTTTCTTAACACCCGAATATGATTGAAGAGGCCTATTTAGACTAAGGGTGAAAAGAATTAAAGGACAGAGGCTAGGGAAGAGTACTTAAAGAAAATCCCACCTAGACATGAATTTTCAAAACATCATGTTTTGCATGGTATAATTGCTTATGAATCTGAGATGCTTACATGAGAGCTCCTCACACCAGTTCAATTTGGTATGTCATACCAAATCATTCCTAGTAACAGCTTATGTCATTGATATAAAAATATATATTCCAATAAAAAATAGGAATACCATGGAAGGCTCTTTTTAGCTTTGTTGGCATGTTGTACGACAAAGCTTACACCTGCTCCTACGCTTTATGCGGTGACCATAGGGTCCGCAGTCTTTTCTTTGTAAGTTGACTTGTCTTTGGCGTGGTTTTCTACCCACCTTTGTCACGCTTTAAGCGTCAACATTCGGGTCATGAGGGCCTTTCTTTTAGTAGTGGCAACCCTCCTTCGTGGGTATTAACCCACTTGTGTTACACTTCGTGCATCGACCCTCGAGTCCAGCATTCCTTCCTTCGGAAGTTGACTCGCCATTGCGTGTGTGGACTCTTCACCCACCACTTTCATGCCTTTGTGCATTGACCCCTAAGTCTGGTGGTCTTTCCTTAGGAAGAAAGGGTTGCTTTATTGTGGGCTTTCACCCACCACCTTTTACGCCTTGTGCTTAAATCCTTAGGTCCTGACAGGCTTCCTCAATAGCCGACTTGCCTTTCAGTGTGGAATTTCACCCATTGCCTTTTATGCATCTTGTGTCAACCCTTGGGTCGTGGTGGGTTTACTTTAGGAACTGACATGTCTTTTGTGGGGATCTCACAAACAACCTTTTACGCCTTATGTGTCGACCCTTGGGTCAGGCTGTCCTTCTTTCAGAAGTTAACTTGCCATTTTTGTGTGTGGAATCTTCACCCACCACTTTCCATGCCTTCACATGTTAACCCTTTTTGTCTAGCAGTCTTTTCTTTGAAAGTTAACATGCATTTAGAGTGGAATTCTGCTCGTAACCTCTTACGCTTTGTGCCTCGAGCCTCAGGTCTGGCAGTCCTTCCTTTTTGAAGTTGACTAGCCTTCTTTGTGGGCATGTTGTACGACAGACCGTAGGCACACTCTTTTTTGTGCTTCATTACATGTAAGAGAGGTATTGTACATCTCTTAAAACTAATTTTTGAATTGCCACACAAGCAAAGTGGAACTCATATGGGTGGCTTATACCTGACGCAATCAGTAATCAGAGTAATAGAAGCCACATACTTCTCTTATCCTCTCTTTTCGGTTCCTCACTTCTAGCGGGTCCAAACGTGCATGCCCACCCATCATATATGAGTTTGGTAGATATATTTGTCCCACTCGTCATAAATGAGAGTGGAAGATACCCTCTTTTTAGATGACTTGAGATTAGTTTCATGACTAAGCATTCCCTAGTTAGCATATCTTGCATAGCTAACATTTTGCAATATATCGATTGACAAAAGGCAATTTTGATTGATATTTGCCTTATACGAGAAATTCATGCCCTTTCCTAACATTCTTGTTTGGCTACCCAATCTATATAGGGTCCAAATTGAGCACCTTTCTATGAATATGCTCGTTATGCTCACTTCAGATGAGTGTGGTGTATTCCCTCTTATGGGATATGTTTTTGTTTGTGCCTTATGGCTAAACACCATTTAGTTGATGAGCTCTATTTTGCCAAACCCTTCTCATGCATCTCGACTGACTAAGGTCAAGTTTGATTGATGCCTCTATTGTGCAGGAAATCCATTCTTCATTCCTCGACAACTCTATTCAGTCCCCATGTGGGTCTGATTAGAGTTTCCCACTCATGTTACATTAGTATGGTAGTTTTCCTTTCTGAGGGTTGTCTCTGGGTCATACTAAGAGCTACATATCCTTACAGTTGGAATGCTATGTTTAGGTTAACCATTATTGGATACTAATGCAATTCCTCAACCGAATTCATTCTACCAAATCTCTTGTATTAGTACAATGTATATGGTTGGTATGTTCTAATCGTCCACCCTCTATGATAATCATGAATCGGTCAATTTTCATTGCTTTTAAGAGTGACATGTATCGGGTTTAGTCATCGTTTATTATCTATCCGATCTATGTTCTTAGTCAGCCTGCTTTTGATGCCTAACGTTTTCCCCATTATTTTTCCCGACAAAAATTATCTTAGCCAGTTCTAACATAAAATATCAGTTGATCTCTCCCCAGTGATAACTACTTTGCTAGTTCTAAGGAACATTTTAGTGAGACTTAATTCGCTAGTTCTTGCTTAAAGCAACCTACATCTGGACTAGTGAGTCCTCTTATATGATATATTTTCAATTGGTTTGGTTGGTTTGGTTTGCCCCATCAAATGACATGTTGTATTAGTTGCTCAGCTGATCCATGTCCACACCGGGATATTTAATGTCGCCCCAGGAAAACTACTTTGCTAAGTGATGGGAGAATCTCCAACGAGAATTTGTTTGCTAGCTCACTTGGCGCACCCTTGGGGGTTAGACCATGCTAGGTCATGTAACCATGTTGATATTCTCGATTTTGTCCGCCATGTTGAGTACCATTTTGTATTAGTCTGACGACTGATCTATGGATCCCCAACAAAAGTTTCTTCACTAGTGCTGACGTAAAGGCACTCTTGTGGTTAGGCCTTTCTGATATCTAACCCCATTTGATTGTTTCAATTGGTTTGGTTGGCTTTATCCAACCCATCAAATTACATGTTTTGTTAGTCAGCCAGCTGACCCATGTTTGCATCGAGACACTCAATCCCTCCCTAATGTTTATGGGAGAATCCCCGGTGAGAGCCATGTCGTTAGTGCTTGTGGAAGCACTCTTATGGTTAGTCCATCTTGGACATATAATCATATCTTTCTATTAACTACTTTGGTTAGTTTTATCCGCCAAGTCGAACAGCATGTTGTATCATTTTTACCACCTATCCAAGTTCAATAAATTATTTGGATGTCTGACTATACTTTGAGCACGATGTGTTAGCATGTTATGCCACATGGTTGCTCATTTAATATTTCTCTAGGATACATACCTCCTGCATTTATTTGGATGCTTGACTAGGATACAAAACTCCCATGCCATTTGATATATTTGAGCATGATACATAACTCTTGACTTATTTAACGCTTGGTCAAGATAAACACCTCCTAGAATATTTTGATCATGATACATATCTCCCTGATTATTTGATGTTTCGATCAATAGAACTATTACCTTCACTTGGCTGACCCTTGATGATAAGACCTCATTTTGAGGCATGTCAAGGTTTCTAGCTATTTAGATTCAAAACCTCTAGAACAATATGCCCGCTTCAGTCGGTTCCTTTATGAGAGCATCGTTGGCTTTACATTGTCATATGTTTGATGTCACTCCAGCTTGACTACGTTGTAGTCAACTCAGTATGAGTACATCTTGTCTTTGGACACTTTTTGGCTTTTTAGCCATGTTTCTCAAACCATATGGCCTTAGAGTCGGCTTTGTCGTGATAAGATTTTATTTTCGGACACTTTTGGCTTTCTATCCGTGCTCCTCGAGCCATATGACCTCAAAGTCGGCTCTATTATGATGATATCTCATATTTTGACACCTTTGGCTTTGTATAGCCTTATACTTTAATGCTTATCAAACCATATGACTTTTCAGGTCGGTTCATTTATGAGAGTATCTTGTCTTCAGATTGCCTTGGGTAATGCCTCTACCGCCTTTGAACTCATTCTTAAGTTATGCCTTTACAGCCTCTCAACCTATTTTCATGGTCATGCCTCTACAACGCTTGTACCACTATGTTTGGTCATGCCTTCATGGCCTATGAATCACCCTTCTTAGTTAGCCATACTATATAGTCAGTGGCAGATCGCCACCATTAATCAGGATATTTTGTGCTTTATAGCCACCTAATTAAAGTTCTTGGTGTTTCATCTCAAGGAGATCAGTTAGCCTAGCAATCGGGGTCTCTTTTAGAGGAAACATAATAGGAAAATTAGTTACACAAGATTATTAAGCCTTCCCCCCCTACCGTTTTGAATGAGGTCAGGTATGGGGTTTTCCATCAATTATGTTGTTTCAAATAAGGATAGACAGATCGATGTGCCATTTCAAATAAGGCCAAGTAAACTTCCCCTCAGCTATATCATGTCCAGTTTATCTGGCTTGGTTGGGATCCATTGAGTCATGTCGCTGCGGCCTCTCAACTCATTCCAGGGTCGTGCCTTTAGGACCTCTGAACCTATTTTCGTGGTTTTGTCTTTACAGCCTCTGAACCATTACTTTGGATCATGCTTTTCCAGCCACGAAACCTATTTTTATGGTTATGCCTCTACGGCCTCTGAACCACCCTCTAAGGTTATGCTTTTACAGCCTCTGACAATATTTTTTAGGTTATGCCTTTATAACCTCTGAACTTATTTTCATGGTTATGCCTTTATGACCTTTGAACCACCCTTTCAGGTGATGTCCTTATGGCCTCTGAACATATATTTGTGGTTATGCTCTTATAGCCTTGGAACCACCCTCTGTTGTTATGCCTCTACAACCTCTAAACCACCCTTAGGTTGTGCCTTTGTTGCCTCTGAATCTATTTTTGTGGTCATGCCTTTATAGTCTTTAAAGCACCCTCCTACTTTATGCCTTTATGGCTTTTGAACCTATTTTCTTGGTTATGCCTCTATGGCCTCTGATCTAATTCCTCTGGGTCATGCTTCTATTACCTCTGAACCCATTTTTATGGTTGGCTAGGTTTCGACTAGCTAGCCACACCCTTAACCATACCATGTCTAGTTTACTTTGCCTGGTTGAGGTTTTTTTTATCTTCTCTTGGTATGTCACCTCAACTACTAGGAGAGACTTTCTTTTTAGAATGCTACCTAAGAGTACACTGTGCCTCAGTGGCACATTACACTTGTTGGACGTCCTTTGTTGGCATCCATTTTTGGATGTCACGAGTGTATGGTGTCTACCTGCAAGACTTAGGATAATTTACAGCCTGTCTATGACATCCAATAGTTCAGAAACCCACCTGAGACAATGAAGGCACGTGCTGAGGGGCACGCAGTTGGAGTTATTTTCCTAGACTTGGGCTTTCACCTAAGCAAAGGTCGGTCGACATTCTTTTTTTTTAACAACTCTGATCAGGTCAATAAATATTATTTATCGCTCCATGAGTCAAATTGGCTCCCCAATCGTCAGAAAAGTTGTCTAGATGACCCCAAACAACGAAACATACCTCGCAAGTGTGTCCAAAACATTGATTTTACTTGGGAAGAATGTTCATTTCGCTACGGCTTCGCAGACGGGCTAAAAATGCATGAATTATCATTTTTTGACCAGTTATCAAAAAAAGTAGTGCAAATGACCCCGATTGACAAAACGAACCTCACTAGTGCGTCTGAAATGTCAATTTTACCTAGGGGGTGTTCATTTTATCACGACGACACCTTCACCAAAAATGTGCACGAAGATATAAATAATAATAATAATAATAATAATATTATTATTATTACTATTATTATTATTATTATTATTATTATTATAAAAATAAAAAAAAAGCTTTATCTTTTATCTCACGCTCATATCCCCTCTTTCCTTTATCTTATCTACGACTGCTTGCTCCCTCTCTCTTGAGTCCTGCAACCCCATCCTCTTGCTTCGTGAAGAAGGAGCCTCCTCTCGCTTGGTTTTCATGAAGGATAGCCTAGGCTCCCCTCCTTCATTGCTATCTCCTTTGTTGGACCTCCCCTGTCACTGACAAAGACAACTGGAGCTTTTGGAGCCACACCTCTCCCATTTTTCTATTCTCACGTAACAAAATCCCCATCCTGCTCTTGCTCTTGCTTTCCCCTTGCATCTGACGCCAGAGCTCTTCCTCTTCGGCGAAGTTCAACATCGTCAGCTCCCCTCCAGCCACCGGTGTTCGTGCTTCAACCCCCATACCTTCCTCGCATAAGCCTCCTCCCACCGGTCTGAGCTCCTCCTTCACACCAGCAAGCCTTAGCAGTTGTGAGTCTTTTCTTCTTTGCGAAGTAGCCCATATCTAATGCTTTGCTACCTATTCTTCTTAGCTGGCTGCATTTCCACCTTCCTCCTTGCTAAAGAATGTTCAGCTTTCATTGGGTTATCCTTCCTGTAGGAGGCAGCCCCTCCTTTGTTTTCCACCGACAGCCTCGCCAGCTTTGTTCCCCTCTTTCACTATCAAAGAGGAACCCCTCTCGAAGGTATACATTTAAACCTCATTTTTATATGCTGTGATGTTTAATTTATATACATTGCATACCTCTTTCCCTCATTGATTCTTTCCGTTGTTTCATGCATTTTTGCAAGGTATGTTGTCATGCAGATTGGAGCACCGTCGTGGTTTGTTGAAACGTGGGATCGCCTTCAGCATAAAGAGAACGCATCTGCAACCATCACGGTGGTGAGATTTCCTAAACTCCTAATTATCCCAAGGTTTTAGTGGTGTCTAGGAGTGCGGGTTTTATTGCCCACACGAGGTGCTTGCGCTGGTGTGATAACATTCCTATGTCATTGATCATTGATTTACATAGAGCTAGCCTTTAGGTTAGGACTTCTTGTGCATTGGCCAACACCCTCTGTAGTGCTAAGTATCTTCATTGGCCTTAACCCCACCAGGTCGGAATCCCAATTTCCCATGATTTTGGTGCTCCTAATCTCCCTTGGATGGATTAGTTGAGTCCAGTTTTAGGGACAGGAAAAGCTTTGTAACTAGTCCATCCCATAAGATCATCGGTGTTCATAGAGCAAAAAAGAATTTGTAGCTATTCCGCCATATGAATGGTGGAGAGTTTCCCCTAGGATAAATCAGAAGGGGAACTCCATATTGCCACACCAAAGCTGGAGGTGGCGATGTCACGAATCCAAGTGCATCAACCTTTGGTACCTTTGCGAGGTTGTTAGGATGAGTTTGACGTGCCTTTGAGCAAGTTTCATTGCATGTGTATGTACCATTTCATAGCATTTTTTGTGTTGTGTGGATCATATTGCATCTCATGTACATGATCATTTAAGCACCTTGGTTCGATTGGCCACCCCGTCCTGGTCGACCGATCACTTTATTTCAACCGGACAACACGACCTAGTTGACCGATCACTTACATGTTTGTCTGCTTTTGCATCATATCACATGTGTGTGCATGTGTATGTGTTTTCTTTCCTTTTTACATGTTTTACTCAATATGTGTTTGGATTTTGCATTTGCACTTGTGTAATTCTCCTCAGTGAGGATCTCCATTCCCACCTTTGGGTCACTGCCTCATTGGCATACCCATTTGTTTGAGTTGCAGTTGTTATGGTATGCCCATCTCTTGGTCACTACCTCCTCGACACAACTTTTTTTTTGGACCATTGTCGCTACAGTATGTCCATCCTCAAGTCAGTGCCTTCTCGGCATACTCATCTTTTGGGCCACTGCCACTACGACATGCCTGCTCCTTTTGAGTCACTTCCATCACAGCATACTCATCCTCACCACTTTGGTACACTTTTCATATGATTTTTTCTTATCTTGCTTGTTTATATGTGTGCTCATTGAGTGCCTCTCGGGTAATGTGTAAATCATTTTTATAGGTATCCTTTTACTGGATGCAAACTCACTTGTAGTCGGTGCCTGCTAGTTGCATGGCACCCTGGGTCCCTTGGCAATTATAATTCCTCTCTATAGGTAGTATGTATAACTGATACAATCTCATTTCTGTGTGTCATGTTGCATGTAGCATCATTACATTCATTTGTATGGTGTGTGTTCGCCCTTTAGGTGCCAGTTGTGATTGCCTTATACTTCGATCGAGCAGTCACAATGTGGGCTTTCTGCATGTATGTTTGTTTTTCCCGTTCCTCGATGGCTTGTCTTACTCGTTAAGAGAGTGACCCCATGTTGGTCGTGAAGCCTTAACAAGCATTGATTGTTGGGCTGATCCCGGTGAGAAATGCAAGTTAAGTCATTGAGATTGACATGAGTATGATTGTGCTAAGGATCTAATAAATCTAACTTGTGTCACCTCTCTTTGTGACACCCTTTAGATTCTTCGAATCTTTAGGAAGGGGCCAGCGATGGCCCCATCAATGTCATACTATACCTAAACTTACCCCGCACTTAGATACTAGGTTGACACACTTTTAGTTAGATGGTGTGCTAGGCTAGAATTTTGGGTGCTAGGCAGTCTATTTGATGTCTGGCTATTATTCTCTGTTATATTTTTTGCCATAGCTAGACATTTTTCTTTTTCATTATGCTTGTGGTGTGATTGCTTGTTGCATATGTGTGGTAGTGTGTTAGGGCATTTTTCTGTAAGGAGCCATACCTATTTATGCACACACATAGGTACTGCTAAGGGAGAGCATGTGATGGTTCTGACCATTTTGTTTGTAGGTGCTATTTAGCTCCCTCACTTTTAAGGCGTGACTCATTATACATTATATGCATATGAGCTTTCCTGCTAACACTTATTTTCAAGCAGGATTCAGTCTTTTCTTCTTTCTATGTAATTTTAGAGTCTAGGAGAGTCATGTAACAGAAATAATATATGCGCACAGGTTCCGAGACGTTAGTGTGGAAACCATGTGGAGTGGATCAGGAGCAGATGCTCGTGCTCGTATCTTAATTCTAAATTTTTAACATTGATGTATAGAATTAAGACCGAACATGTATATGTGGAGTATATCCCCTCTTTTTCCTTTTTGGGATATGTTCCCGACCCAACGACATTGGCCTTCTATTATTTTATTTGGCTTGTTTTGCTTTTTGCATCATGTTGCATGCATGCACTTGCCTGAATTGTCTTCTTTGTTTCTTTCTATGATCTGGGATTTCACGATGCAATGTAGGCTCTTTTGGACTTAAAATCCTAATTTTTTACTTGAAAATCCTATATAAAATTTTTAATATAATTAAAATTTAGGATTAAAATATTCAGGATTTAAAAATTTTACTTTTACTTTCTTGCATATATTGATTCAACCTCCACAATATTTAAGGACCGCTCTAGTAACTACATTGATATTTGCATGTCTCGAGGAGGAGTCCCTGTGCTTCTCTAACTTGACTGGTCGAGCATGCCTTTCTATAGGTGGTTTTCTAGTATGCATAGGGTGTTAGAAGGCTCCCTAGCCCAAACGGGGTATAAGTCCTTTTATTTGGATTGTTTCTAGCTTTACAGCAGAACCTCCCTTTCTCTTCTTTCTTGAGGCATCCTTGCCACTTCAGCTAGTATAAGTCCCCACCTCTTGGAGGTCCAGCTTATAGTCATAGGATAGAGTTTCCTTCCTCTGACCTTAGGGCTACAGAGGTTCCTATAGAAGACCCAATTCACAGATTGCTGACCTGGGTTCTCAGGACGTGTTGGGTTGACTACCTTCATGATCAAGTAGACATAGGGTCCTAGTAGCTGTGGATGATGGGTGTGTGGTCCCCCGACCCTGTTACATTTACCTTTTAAGGATTACTCTGCCTTCCCTTTTTTTGATACCCTTTGAGCCCTGTCGCTCCTTTGACTTTGTCGATATCATTTTGACGACCTGAGGCTCAGGAGTTACCACCCATTTAGGATATGACGATTTGTCCTCTGCCCTTATGGTCTGGACGTGCTTTGACATATTGGGATGTCCCCATTAATGTTATTTTTGGTTATTTCGTGGGACCCGTGTGCTGATGAGCCTCTACTCATTTGGGATGTGAGAGACTCACACTCTGCACGATGGCTTAGCATGAGCTTTGAAGCATCCGGAATTTTCCTACATGGAATAACCCTCCTTTGAGTATCTATTGCCCCAGGTTCACATAAATCCAAGAAAAAATCCTTTTATTGAGAGTATTCTTAGGTAACCCCCAAGATGTAAGTAACCAGCAGGAACACGTTCCTGTGGGAGAGCTCTTGACCCCAGAACAGGTACATGCACCTCGCTCTATGGTTATGCGTAGTCTTTGTAGATACTTCTTTCATAGAATTGTTTCAAGGTACTTCCATCCGATCTTTTTTCAGCAAACATTCTTGACCTCGCACGTAGACTCTCCACTTTTTACTTTTTCTCTTATTTGTCTCTTTATTGTATGTCGCTTCTTATTCGATTTCTCTCCTTTTAGAATCACCGATATGATTCAGAATGGAGATTTATTCAACTCTCTGATATATCCCTCATACAACGATTGAGAAGCTGGCAACTCCTTTTAAAATAAATAAGAGAAAAATGGATGGAAAACACCTCTCAGTTTAAAGGTGATTGAACAGACAGTCCTGAAGTCCAGAAGAGTTGACCGTACATACCCAAGAAGGAAATGAGTGAAGCATGTCGACGGAAGAAGGGAAAGCTGGTCCATAAGGGACATGGGCACACTCAACTCCATGGACTATATTCTCATCCATGAAATTCAATGTGACTCTTACCTTATTATAGAAAGCACAACCCTTTGGATCTTACATTTCTCAATAAATTTTAACATTTCAATTGACTAGATCAAAATATAAATGAATATCAGAGTTTGAATCATCACAATTTTTTGACATTTAAAACCTTCCATAACAAAATTAATTATTCACAAAACCATATATCATTGTAGGGATAAGGATAAAAAAGACTACTCATAATTCATAAGAAGGATACAACAAAAAATAGATTTTATATAAAATAAGTTTACAAAAAAAAAGAAAGGAAAGAACACAACTTATCTCACACTTCTTTTCAAAAAAATCCCTTGGAGTTCCCTTTAAGCAATTTCTCTCTTTACAATCACACTCTATTCTCTCTTAGAAATGTAATGAAGAAGAAATCTCACCTTCCCTCTCCTCTTACAACACTAAAAGAAAAACTAAGTCTTCTTCAACAACTCTCTCTCTCTCTCACGCCACCCTTGGAGTTCTCTTTATTAAACATCTCACCCCCTCTTTTTTTAAATCTATAGACTCTCCTTTCTTAATAGGTTCGGTCTTCTTATCAAATAGAATTCAAAACATTACCTTGTTTTTCCCAAAAGGTACACCTCTTCACATCAAGAGACAAGTACCTTCATCTAAGAGGCATATCTCTTCATTCAAGACCCTTTCCAAAATGTCTAGAAGCATTGAATCACTCCATGGGATGTTTGAATTGATTGGGGCTATCTAGAACTACTAAAAATTTGTCAATAACTGTCTTACTCCATCCTAATTCGGCTCTACCGCCTCTAACGCCAGTGTATTGAAGTTTTGTTATGTTCTATGGATTCTAGCACCTCTGGCACCAATTCTAACATCTCTGGCACTACTTCTCTAAAAAATGGCACATATGGTGCAAATTTTTTGCTCCTTTGGTGCCAACTCTCTGGAAAATGGCGCCTCTAGCACCAGTTCAAGTGTCTCTGGCGCCAGGATGCTGAAAAGTTCCATTCTGACACCAAATTTCCTTCTTTTTGCACGTTTTTGCTCCAAATTCCTAGAATCAATATATCTAGAACAAAACATGAAAATACCCCTCTTTAAATAGCCATATCATAGAATTTAAGCATAAAATGTATAAATAAAATTGTACATTTTTTTGGTGTATCATTAGGTTGGGAATATACCAAGCTCTCACCTTAGAGTTCCCACATTCCCCACACTTAAGGGCTAACATCTCGCTTTAGTTTCTAATCATATAAACCAAATTGGGGATTTTAGTATCACCCTAAAATCTCCAATTCTACTCCCAACAAAGTATATTTTCCTATTGATTTGCCTCAACACCATAGACCACATTATCATCCATAAAATTAAATGTGATTCTTACTTAGTTGTTGAAAGCACAGCCTTCTTGGATTGTATGTTTTCATAACAAATTTTAATAAATCAATTGGCCAGACCGATAAATAAATGAAGTTCAAAGTTTGAATAGTCACAATTAAGAAATTAAAACACTTCCAAACAATTTAGTTTCTTCACATAACTATATATCATTGTAGGGATAAGGACAAAGAAAACTACTCAAAAAGCTTGAGGAAGATACAACAAAACATGGATATATATATATATATATATATATATATATATANAACCTTTAGTAATCTGCTCATAGAGAACCTGTGGTGACTACTATCCCTCATGAACCTAATAACACAACTGATCTTACAATTGAGATAAGCAGTTTACTTACTGAGCTGCATGAGGAAGATATCTCCAACTCCCAGCCAAACCAACTACTGGTGGAGGACTGTTCCTTCCCCACAGAAACTATGATTCACTCCTCAAGAGTACTACAAGAAATGAACTTGGGTCTGGATCATGATTGGCAAATTCAAAAAGAAAAAAGAAGATGAAGATGAATACTGAACTGCACAAACTTTAGGAAGGCACTTCCAATGTTCTTAGCAACCCTATAAGACTGGATTCCCCTTCTAGAGCCAGGAGTGGAAGGAGACGATCCAAATCACAACCAACCTCTCATGGTTAAATTTTTATGTTATAATCTTAGAGGGATTGCTCACCCCCTTTCCCTTAAAATATTATCACACCTTAATAAAAAACATCAACTGTGGTGCTTATCTATCTTAGAATCTTTAGTTCACAAAAACCCCCAAATGCTAATGAATAAGTTTCAAGATTTCTCTCAATTCTCCAATATCAACAATAAGATTTGGCTATTTTTCAAAAAAGAGTTAAATTAGACTTTTTTGCTGGACCGTCCTCAACTGTTCCATATTTCTTTCAGCATGAATGGGATGTCTGGTTATGTTGCTTTTGTCTATGCTAGTTGTAACAAAGCCTCCAAAACTGAATTGTGGTATGTTCTCCATTCTATATGTTCTAATATGACAGATAAATGGATGGTGGGGCGAAACTTCAATTGTATTGCCATTTCTGTTGAGAAGATTGGTGGGAGATCCCCAAACATCTCCAAGCTATTCAACTTCAGTGACAATATTCAAGCAGCACATTTGTTTGAACTTGGCTTCAATGGCTCTCCTTTTACTTAGAAATGGGGACATATTTGGGAAAGGCTGAACAAGTTCTTAGTGAATGACTGTTAGCTTAACAATTTTCTGCACACTTCTGTAACCCACTTGAGTATGGCTGGTTCTAGCCATAGGCCTTTCCGGATTTCTATTAATGCACCTTCCTCATAACCATCCAGTCCTGCTCCTTTCAGATACCTTAACATTTGGTTTGATCATCCTTCCTTCACTGAGTTTTTTGCACAACAATGGAAGGGGATCTACCATGAAGACCGTCTCATCAAACTTTGGCTCCTTCATCTCAAAATTAGCAAAGCTCTTAGAACCTAGGGCTGGAATACCTTTGGGAACATTTTACTGAATGTTGAGATGGCTAAAAGGGAGGTAAAGACCACTAAAGCTGCTGTTATCAATCTTGAAGCTGATAAAAGCTCTTTGATCACTGCAATTGACTGACAGGAATCATTTCTTAGCCAAAAAACTGCTATAACAAAATTCAAAGATAAGAATAGAAACACCAAGTTTTATCATGCTTATATTAAATATAAAAGAAAATGTAACACCATTCATGGTATTCAGGATGTTGAGGGAAATTAGATCTCAGATAATGAAGCCATTGCTGAGAACACTGTTCATTTTTTCCATAAGCTTCTGACCCAACCTCTGGCTAAAAGAACTTTTATAGATGCAAATTTCTTTATAGTTGATCGCTCTTATACCAATGGCCTTCATCTAACTCATATACCTGAGGAAACTAAAATCTGGCAGACATTACAATCCATTGATAGTGCAAAGACTACTGGGCCTTATGAATTTACTGTTGACTTTTACAAGAAAGCCTGGAATATAATCAAACAAGTCCTCATCAGGGGTATTCAAGTTTCTTCCAAGGACATCAGATCCCACAACATTTCTATGCATCATGCTTGGTGCTCAGTCCTAAACAAGCTGAGAGAAAACCAGGAACCAATTTAAGCCTGTCAGTTTAATCCCAATCTTCTTCAAAATTATCAGCAAGATCATGGTGGTCAGACTCCAACCTCACCATGGGAGACTTATTAGCCCAAATAAGACTGCCTTTATCAAGGGTAGAAGAATTGCTGAAAATTTTTTATTAGCTCAAGAACTGCTGCTTGACCTATATAAAACCTGTAGAGGAGGAAATGTGATATACAAGTTGAATATCTAGAAAGCTTATGATAGTATTGGGTGGGAGTTCATCATAGAGATTCTAAAGGTTAGAGGCTTCAATAAGGATTTATGTGATCTTATTGCAAGATGGCTAAATTACAATCAACACTCCATCCTAATTAATAACCAAGCTTGGGGCCATTTCACTGCCACCAGGGGGCTTCCACAAGGGGATCCTCTTTCTCCTACAATCTTCATACTATCTTTGGACTATCTTTCTAGAATGCTAGACAGTTTTCTCCATTCCAACTCCTATGTCAGGTACCATCACAGATCTAATATTGCTTTATCCCACATGGTTTATGCTAATGATATTATGATCTTTTTAAGAGCTAATAAAAATGCAGTTGAGAAAGTTACTAGGTGTCTTAAGCTCTTTCAACAACACTCTGGAATGATCTTCAACAATGGTAAATGAAATGTTATCTTCAGTAGGAACACTTCTTCCAATATAAAAAATTGGATACTTGATCATACAAAATTTTCTGAAGCCTTCTCTCCTATTAGATATCTAGGAGTTCCTCTCATTGAAGGAAGGGTGAAACAAACTCAACTTCATGAAGTCCCGGGGAAGATTTCTGATCAACTATCCAACTAAACTTCCTTTTTTCTATCTAGTGGAGGTAGAATTACTCTTCTAAAGAGCATCCTTACTACTTTTCCCTCCTATCTTCTATAGATGACATCAATGAAGAAGAGCTCTCAACTACAAATGGAAAGACTTTTCAATAGGTTTCTTTGGACTGGCAGTAGACAACAACTTCATTGGGCTAGTTGGCAGAAGGTTGCCAAACCTTTTACTGCTGGTGGACTGGGGTTTAAAGGTCTGATATAGCTGCAACAGGTGAACTTCTATAAAATCTGGATCAAGTTTAAACAACAGGATTCTTTATGGGCTAAGTTCATGAGGGGGAAGTATTGTAAAGCTGCTCACCCCAATCTAATTAACAAAAAGATTGGGGACTCTAAAACTTGGACTAACATGATGAATGTAAGGGACTTGGCTGAAAACCTCTTCCTATGGGACCTGGGCAAAGGCAATGTTCATTTTTGGTTGGATCATTGGTGCCCAAAAGAGATGTTGGAACATTCCTTTACTGATATAATTCTGAACCTAAGAGTTGTTGACTGCTGGGAGGGAGATCATTGGTCTTTGAATACACTCCACTCTTTGTTTTAGGGCTCTTCTGCTTTGAACATCTCTAAGGTGCATTTTGACAAAACCAAACAAGATAGGATTAAATGGACACACAACACTAACCACAACATCACTAAGTTCATTTACCTCAAACTAAATAATTGGAATGATGTCCAATGAAGGGAGACCATTTGTAGCAAATTTTTGTCCCCCTCTATGTCATTTTGTTTCTGGAGGTTCTTTCAAAATCTTCTACCTATTGATGACATCCTGGAGTTGAAGTTTCTGAGAGGCCCATCTAGATTCTATCTTTGTAAAGTTAATCAGGAGACTATCTCACATTTGTTTTTTGAATGCACCTTCACACAACAAGTCTAGAGGAGCTTATAAATCTGTTACTGCTGAATACTCTCAACTTCCATTGACACAATCTGTTTGAGTGTTGGAGCAACTGGTGGAAGGAAAAAGTAGGTCCCATCCCTTTCATTGTATCCTAGTTCATCTTGATTGAAAGAAATCATATCAAATTTGAGGAAGCCTCTGCCAATGTTAGCAAAGTGGCTAGGAACTACATTTCTTAATTGCTCAAACTAATCAAATATAAGTTCTTCCCTTAGATTTGCACAGTTCATCCGACAAAATCTAGCAAGCTACCCAAAGTAACTAAATTAATTTGGAAGACTCCTTCTTTTCCTTGTATCAAAGTAAATACTGATGGAAGCTTCTCACATCTTGGTGTTGGGATAGGAGGAGTGTTCAGAAATCAAAAAGGCAAATGTTTACTTTGGTTCTCCACTCCCATCTTGGTTGAAGACGCTTTTGAGGCAGAACTGATTGTTGTCTACTGGGCACTTAAATTGGCTTCCATGTCCAACTAGTGCCACCTGTGGGTGGAGGTGGATTCCACAAACTTACTAATGCTACTAAATGAAAATAATGCACCCTCCCGGTGACTGTCCCAATGGCTACAAAAGATAAACCAGCTCAAAGCTTCCATATTGGTCAATACTTCTTTTATTTACAGGGAAAGAAACTCTCCTTCCAACTAGCTTTCTAAAAAAGGTTTAGCTACAGCTGAAGTCAATGTATCCACTTTTCCCCCTCCCCCTCTTATTTTTCTGCTTGAGGGTGACCTGTTAAAGGCTCCACACCCCAGACTTGTATCAGACTCTTTAATGGAATATAATCCTCTTTCTTCAAATATATATATATATANGCTTAACCTTTTTTAGCAAGCTAGTTGGCAGGAGAGTTTCCTTCCCTGTAAATAAAAGAAGTATTGACCAATATGGAAGCTTTAAGCTGGTTTATCTTTTGTAGCCATTGGGACAGTCGCCAGGAGGGTGCGTCATTTTCATTTAGTAGCATTAGTAAGTTTGTGGAATCAACCTCCACCCACAGGTGGCACTAGTTGGACATGGAAGCCAATTTAAGTGCCCAGTAGACAGCAATCAGTTCTGCCTCAAAAGCATCTACAACCAAGATGGGAGTGGAGAACCAAAGTAAACATTTGCCTTTATGATTTCTGAACACTCCTCCTATCCCAGCACCACGATGTGAGAAGCTGCCATCAGTATTTACTTTGATACAAGGAAAAGAAGGGGTCTTCCAAATTACTTTAGTTACTTTGGGTAGCTTGCTAGATTTTGCCGGCTGAACTGTGCAAATCTAAGGGAAGAACTTATATTTGATTAGTTTGAGCAAATAAGAAACGTAGTTCCTAGCCACCTTCCTAACATTGGCAGAGGCTTCCTCAAATTTGATATGATTTCTTTCAATCAATATGAACTAGGATACAATGAAAGGGATGGGACCTACTTTGTCCTTCCACCAGCTGCTCCAACACTCAAACAGATTGTGCCAATGGAAGTTGAGAGTATTCAGCAGTAACAGATTTATAAGCTCCCTCTAGACTTGTTGTGAGAAGGTGCATTCAAAAAACAAATGTGAGATAGTCTCCTCATTAACTTTACAAAGATAGAATCTAGATGGGCCTCTCAGAAACTTCAACTCCAGGATGTCATCAGTAGGTAGAAGATTTTGAAAGAACCTCCAGCAACAAAATGACATAGAGGGGGACAAAAATTTGCTACAAATGGTCTCCCTTCATGGGACATCATTCCAATTATTTAGTTTGAGGTAAAAGAACTTAGTGATGTTGTGGTCAGTGTTGTGTGTCCATTTAATCTTATCTTGTTTGTTTTGTCAAAATGCACCTTAGAGATGTTCAAAGCAGAAGAGTCCAACAACAAAGAGTGGAGTGTATCCAAAGACCAATGATCTCTCTCCCAGCAGTCAACAACTCTTAGGTTTAGAATTATATCAGTAGAGGAATTTTCCAACATCTCTTTTTGGGCACCAATGATCCAACCAAAAATGAACATTGCCTTTGTCCAGGTCCCATAGGAAGAGGTTTTCAGCCAAGTCCCTTAGATTCATCATGTTGGTCCAAGTTTTAGAGTCCCTAATCTTTTTGTTAATTAGATTGGGGTGAGCAGCTTTACGATACTTCCCCCTCATGAACTTAGCCCATAAAGAATCCTGTTGTCTAAACTTGATCCAGATTTTATAGAAGTTCACCTGTTGCAGTTATTTCATACCTTAAAACCCCAGTCCACCAGCAGTTAAGGGTTTGGCAACCTTCTGCCAACTAGCCCAATGAAGTTGTTGTCTACTGCCAGTCCAAAGAAACCTATTGAAAAATCTTTCCATTTGTAGTTGAGAGCTCTTCTTCATTGATTTCATCTGTAGAAGATAGGAGGGAAAAGTAGAAAGGATGCTCTTTAGAAGAGTAATTCTACCTCCACTAGATAGAAAAAAGAAAGTTTAGTTGGATAGTTGATCAGAAATCTTCCCCAGGACTTCATGAAGTTGAGTTGGTTTCACCCTTCCTTTAATGAGAGGAGCTCCTAGATATCTAAGAGGAGAGGAGGCTTCAGAAAATTTTGTATGATCAAGTATCCAATTTTTTATATTGGAAGAAGTGTTCCTACTGAAGATAACATTACATTTACCATTGTTGAAGAGCATTCCAGAGTGTTGTTGACAGAGCTTAAGACACCTAGTAACTTTCTTAACTGCATTTTTATTAGCTCTTGAAAAGATCATAATATCATCAGCATAAACCAGGTGGGATAAAGCAATATTAGATATGTGATGGTACCTGGCATAGGAGTTGGAAAGGAGACAACTGTCTAGCATTCTGGAAAGATAGTCCAAAGATAGTATGAAGATTGTAGGAGAAAGAGGATCCCCTTGTGGAAGCCCCCTAGTGGCAGTGAAATGGCCCCAAGCTTGGTCATTAATTAGGATGGAGTGTTGATTGTATTTGAGCCATCTTGCAATAAGATCACATAAATCCTTATTGAAGCCTCCAACCTGTAGAATCTCTATGATGAACTCCCACCCAATACTATCATAAGCTTTCTAGATATTCAACTTGTATATCACATTTCCTCCTCTACAGGTTTTATATAGGTCAAGCAGCAGTTCTTGAGCTAATAAAAAATTTTCAGCAATTCTTCTACCCTTGATAAAGGCAGTCTTATTTGGGCTAATAAGTCTCCCAAGGTGAGGTTGGAGTCTGGCCACCATGATCATGCTGATAATTTTGAAGAAGATTGGGATTAAACTGATGGGCCTAAACTGGTTCCTGGTTTTCTCTCAGCTTGTTTTGGACTGAGCACCAAGCATGATGCATAGAAATGCTGTGGGATCTGATGTCCTTGGAAGAAACTTAAGTACCCCTGATGAGGACTTGTTTGATTATATTCCAGGCTTTCTTGTAAAAGTCAACAGTAAATCCATAAGGCCCGGTAGTCTTTACACTGTTAATGGATTGTAATGTCTTCCAGATTTTAGTTTCCTCAGGTATATGAGTTAGATGAAGGCCATTTGTATAAGAGTGATCAACTATAAAGAAACTGGCATCTATAGAAGTTCTTTCAGCCAGAGGTTGGGCCGAAGCTTATGGAAAAAATGAACAGTGTTCTCATCAATGGCTTCATTATCTGAGATCTAATTGCCCTCAACATCCTGAATACCATGAATGGTGTTACATTTTCTTTTATATTTAATATAAGCATGACAAAACTTGGTGTTTCTATTCTTATCTTTGAATTTTTTTATAGCAACTTTTTGGCTAAGAAATGATTCCTGTCAGTCAATTGCAGTGAGTAATTTTTCTTGTGCAGTGATCAGAGAGCTTTTATCAGCTTCAAGATTGATAACAGCAGCTTTAGTGGTCTTTACCTCTCTTTTAGCCATCTCAACATTCAGTAAAATGTTCCCAAAGGTATTCCAGCCCCAGGTTCTAAGAGCTTTGTTGATTTTGAGATGAAGGAGCCAAAGTTTGATGAGACGGTCTTCATGGTAGATCCCCTTCCATTGTTGTGCAAAAAACTCAGTGAAGGAAGGATGATCAAACCAAATGTTAAGGTATCTGAAAGGAGAAGGACTGAATGGTTATGAGGGAGGTGCATCAATAGAAATCCACAAAGGCCTATGGTCAGAACCAGCCATACTCAAGTGGGTTACAGAAGTGTGCAGAAAATTGTTAAGCTAACAGTCATTCACCAAGAACTTGTTCAGCCTTTCCCAAATTTTTCCCCATTTCCAAGTAAAAGGAGGGCCATTGAAGCCAAGGTCAAACAAATGTGCTGCCTGAATATTATCACTGAAGTTGAATAGCTTGGAGATGTTTGGGGATCTCCCACCAATCTTCTCAACAGAAATGGCAATACAATTGAAGTCTCGCCCCACCATCCATTTATCTGTCATATTAGAACAAATAGAATGGAGAACAGACCACAATTCAGTTCTGGAGGCTTTGTTACACCTAGCATAAACAAAAGTAACATAACCAGACATCCCATTCATGCTAAAAGAAATATGGAACAGTTGAGGACGGTCCAGCAAAACAGTCCAATTTAACTCTTTTCTGAAAAATAGCCAAATCTTGTTGTTGATATTGGAGAATTGAGAGAATTCTTGAAACTTATTAATCAGCATTTGGGGGTTTTTGTGAACTAAAGATTCTAAGATAGATAAGCACCACAGTTGATGTTTTTTATTAAGTTGTGATAATATTTTAAGGGAAAGGGGTGAGCAATCCCCCTAAGATTATAACAAAGTAATTTAACCATGAGAGGTTGGTTGTGATTTGGATCTTCTCCTTCCACTCCTGGCTCTAGAAGGGGAATCCAGTCTTATAGGGATGCTAAGAGCATTGGAAGTGCCTTCCTAAAGTTTGTGCAGTTCAGTATTCATCTTCATCTTTTTTTTTTCTTTTTGAATTTGCCAATCCTGGTCCAGAGCCAAGTTTATTTCTTGTAGTACTCTTGAGGAGTGAATCATAGTTTCTGTGGGGAGGGAACAGTCCTCCACCAGTAGTTGGTTTGGTTGGGAGTTGGAGATATCTTCCTCATGCAGCTCAGTAAGTAAACTGCTTATCTCAATTGTAAGATCAATTGTGTTATTAGGTTCATGAGGGATAGTAGTCACCACAGTTTCTCTATGAGTAGGTTACTGAAGGTCCACATATCTTGAAGCCCCCTTCTCATTATTATCAGTGACCAGTTGTTTTTCAGCTGCAGTAATAGAAATTCCTTGGCCAGAGTCTTTGGTTTTGTTTTTAGATGGTGGATGCAGCCTATAACATCTATCTTAAGTGTGTCCAAACATTCTAAAATGAGGGCAGTAATAAGGCTTCTGCTCCATCACAATTTTTTGCTAGTTTTCCTCTTCCACAGTCCCCAGCCAAATGTCATTCACCTCAGGCAAGGTGATGTCCCTCTCAACTAATATTCATGCCACTAAAGGCCTAGACATGTGGAAAGTAAGGAAATCCATTTTTAGAGGTCTGCCCAAAGCCAGCCCAATATTAAAAAGCACTTCATGGTTGAAAATATATAGAGGCAATCCGGATAACTTAAACCAAATTGGCACAATGGGAGGCTCTTTGCTAGGATCAAAATTTGGAGTCCACTTAATAATCTTNTAAACATTCTAAAATGAGGGCAGTAATAAGGCTTCTGCTCCATCACAATTTTTTGCTAGTGTCCCTCTTCCACATTCCCCAGCCAAATCTCATTCACCTCAAGCAAGGTGATGTCCCTCTAAACTAATATTCTTGCCACTAAAGGCCTAGACATGTGGAAAGTAAGGAAATCCATTTTTAGAGGTCTGCCCAAAGCCAGCCCAATATTAAAAAGCACTTTATGGTTGAAAATATAGAGAGGCAATCCGGATAACTTAAACCAAATTGGCACAATGGGAGGCTCTTTGTTAGGATCAAAATTTGGAGTCCACTTAATAATCTTCATTGAGACTCCTTAAGGACAGATTGTTGAGAAAATAACCTAGCATAGTCTTCTTCCAATGCTAGCTTTATTATAATGTGTTTTCCATCAATCAGGCCATTCTACCAAGCACCAGTGAATGGAAAGTTTTTAAAGAACCATCTTACCAGCTCCACCCTAAGGTGGCCTAGTTGGAACTTGCCAATCAGCATAAATTTACAATCAACTTTTAAATAGTTTAGTTCCTCTTTTTGGTAGAAGATGGCAGGTTTCCCCTCCTTAACACATAGGGGATTAATGAGATGACAAGTTTCTTTCCCCAAGGCAGCTTCATGAAAGGCTTGGGGGAAAACCAGGCCTNTGAGACTCCTTTCATAAGGACAGATTGTTGAGCAAATAACCCGGCATAGTCTTCTTCCAATGCTAGCTTTATTATAATGTGTTTTCCATCAATCAGGACAATCTACCAAGCACCAGTGAAAGGAAAGTTCTTAAAGAACCATCTTACCAGCTCCATCCTAGGGTGGCCTAGTTGGAACTTGCCAATCAGCATAAATTTACAATCAGCTTTTAAATAGTTTAGTTCCTCTTATTGATAGAAGATGGCAGGTTTCCCTTCCTTAACACAGAGGGGATTAATGAGATGACAAGTTTCTTTCCCCAAGGCAGCTTCATGAAAGGCTTGGGGGAAAATCAGGCCTTCAGCATCAGCAGGAGCATTTTGACCTCTTCCCACCACCCCAGCATAAGTGTTAGATCATTGAGCATTAGTTTCCAAATAAATAAAAAACCCTCAACCATGATGAGAGCAGCACAACAGGCCACCCCCACAAGCAATGAAACAGTACAAAATAGAAAATCCAAAAGTAAGAACATAGCAGCCCCAACCAAAGAAACAAACACCACTTAATGGAACAGTGCTTCCAAATTCAAAAAACCAAAACCTGTGAAACCAAAAAACTCAACAAAATGGAGAGCCCAAAGTAAAAGAGGCTCCAAACAAGTTCCCAAAGAGCAAAAACCACTCCNATGAGAATTAGTTTCCACATAAATAAAGAAACCCTCAACCATGATGAGAGCAGCACAACAGGCCACCCCCACAAGCAATGAAACAGTACAAAACAGAAAATCCAAAAGTAAGAGCATAGCAGCCCCAGCCAAAGAAACAAACACCACTTAATGGAACAGTGCTTCCAAATTCAAAAAATTAAAACCTGTGAAACCAGAAAACTCAACAAAATGGAGAGCCCAAAGTAAAAGAGGCTCCAAACAAGTTCCCAAAGAGCAAAAACCACTCCTCCACTTCCAACTTACCAGCCAGCAGTGAAGAATCTCCATGAAGGAAACCCTAGCAGAGCTTCCAGCGCTGCCACCACCATTC